>JARFOD010130301.1:0-28032 GCA_031763545.1 Mopalia muscosa
TCGATTGGGGTTTACCACCATACTCAAGGGTATTTCACTTATATGACGACATGCCAGCCCAATGGGTAAAGGAAATCACCCTCAACACCACTGACAACAAACAAATACAGGACGGGGAAAATACAAGACAACAACAACAGGATGCAATACAAACACCACAAACGAATCGGCTTCCTATTCCCCTTTAGCTCTGAGAGCACCAAGGCAACATGAAGATTCCTCCAACCGCCCGCCATATTTTTTGAAATCGTTGACAGTTCACAATGAACCAAAATCAACTGGATTAATTTGAACATTATTGTTAAACTTTGCGTTAATTCCACCCCATGTGACTCACTTTGACTTGATAGAGTCATACAAGTTTGCTGTGTAAAGTCTGTTTATTTCATTGGGGTTAAACACCATACTTTACTTTATTTCACCAAAAAATACAGCGTGCTAGCCGAATGGGTGAAAGAAACCTCACTCGAGGCAAGAGCCAACAAACACATGCAATACAGGTTAAAGCAAAACAATCACATGACATAATGCAAATACATCCCAAACAGAACAGCGTCATGTTGCCCGTAGCTCTGAGAGCACCATGGCAACAGCAAAGTTCACTCCCAACGCTCCACCTGTCTGTAAAGTCACCTAGGGTTGAGAAATACTATAAAATGATTACATTAAACTCTACTGACCAGTTATTCAATCTCTCTGTAAAATCTTTCAACAAATCTTCATTAAAATTCTGTAATTGTGGAAGAAAGTCAAGGATTCTGTTCAAAGTCTCACTGGAAACAATTGGCTTGCCTTGTTTTTCTGTGGCCTCTGAGACAGCTAGTCGGAATTCCTACAAAAAAGTCACAGTAATAAAAAATCTTGTGAAATCGAACTTTTTTGGTGAAACAAACAAATTTGATGGAAAGCTGTCTTGAGTGTTTAAAGAATTAATGCAACAATTCTTGAATAACTACTAACATACAGTTGTACAGTAGTAAGTTGTGAGCTATCATGTAATTGTGAACATGATTTTCATCTTGAATCAGACCAAACTTAATTTAATAAAACAAACTACATTGTTTAGAAAAAAAAATGCAAGGAATGATTGTTTGATTGATTGGGGTTGATCGCTGTATTTAATAAGGTTATTTTGGTCACATGATAGTGTGCCAGCCCAGTGGGTGGAGGAAACCAGCGTTGACAACACTAACAATAAACAAAGACAAGACACGACTATCATAAGACACAATACAAAGGCATTACAACCAGATTAGTTTCAAGTTGGACTTCAGCTCTGACTCAGAGAAAGCACAAGGCAACAGGAAACATCCTCCCAAACCTCGGCAGAAGTGAATACATTTTTTTTAGATTGTTCTACTGGGGGATGAACAGGGTCCCGCTTTGAAGGCAAAATGAACATATTTCTTAAAATTTATCGCACTAATACAGGGATGTTTATTAATAAGAAACGATCAATCATCTCATATTCTAGATAAACTTTAAGAGAGTCTATAAATAGATCTCAATCTCGAGCTACGTACAGATTTAATTAATTATAAGGACAGCCTATGTGGGAGTCTGTCTTTCAATCACACAAGCTTTTCCTTACACTACTTAAATTGTATTTTAATATCTACTTATTTTGAGTTGTTCTTTCTCCAATTCATCCTACAAGCAATATATGAGGTTAGCTGTGATTGGATAATGTTGATGGCCTAGTTCATCATTATCCAATCACAGCTAACCATGCACATACATCACTTTAGGCTGAATTGAAGAAAGAACTAAAATTGTTTTATTTGTAAGAAAAATTTGAGATTAAACAAACAAAAGACAGGACGGGACAAATACAGGACGACAACAGGACACAATATAGACACCAAAAACAGATCAGCATTCTGTTCCTCTTTAGCTCTGAGAGCACCAGGGCAACATGAAGCTCCCTCCAACCACCCCCAGGCCAGGATTTGAAGATAAACTATTTGTCTCATACGGACAGATGATATTCATTTATTTTAAGTGATTGGAGGACTTGAATAAGTTAAATTTCACCACCATAGAAGCTGGGTTGACCCCAGAGAGTCTCTATAGATCTCTAAAGTTACATCTTAATGATTCTGGACATTTTCAAACTTACAACATTCATCAATCGAAGAACGTCAACAAATATCTTCTCAGAATTCACAATCTCTTCAACTATGTAATATATCTTCTCTCGTTTTGGACCAGCTCCCTGGAAGAAACGAGACAAAAACATATTTTCACAAGGTGAGCATGTGTATATATTTATGAAACAAATGTGTTGAATGGTATGAAAACATATAAGATCATGATAACTTAAGTCACTTCCTGTCACCCCCAAAATCAGCCCCAAATCACTCAGAAATGACAATGTTAAAGACAGGTCTTCTTCCATTTCTCAACAATCCGGTTACTCTATTCCAAAAATAATTCAAACAGGAAATAAAGCCAAATTTGTACCGGGGAATCAGTGTAAATAAAGGCTTATCTTTTTACTTGACATAGGACGTTTGTCCAAATGTTTACAGATTTACATGTATGCATGAACCGTAGCTGGCTCATGTTTTTGACAAACAAATCTTAGTATACATGTGTACTTTAAATCCAAATACCATTGGTTTATTGATCTGAAATGCAGAAAAGCTAATTTAACCGAGATTAAAAAAAAAATGATTAATTACTTTATCCAATACTGGCACTACAACCAACCCTGTAAAGCCCCGCGAGGGAGCGGGTGGGCCATGGCCCTGCAGAATACTCCCTCGGCTTCCACCGTCGATAGTAAGAGGCGAGAAAAGAGGATGCTTTCTGTTGCCCTGGTGTTCAAAGAGCTTTAGGGTAACGGGAAGCTTTATGATGTTCTGTATTTGTGTCTGTCTTCATATAAGTGAAATAACCCTGAGAACGACGTTAAACACCAATCAAACAAACAAACAAACAAACCAACCCTGTACTGTATTAAATCTTTTCCTCTTAAATTTAAGAGATACATGTAACATTACATTTGCATTTTCTCCTGGTTTCCTGATTTTTTAATTAATGAAAATGTACCTTTGCTAAAAATAAATCAAATTTGCTTTAAGGGCCTTTTTCGCAGAAAGATACAATTAACGGTAAAGACACATTTGAAAATTGAAGTGTGTAGCTAGCTAAATTTTTTAGTTTATAAACATGGACTTCATAATTGACTTCATTATGTATGTGGTGAATCTGCAAAGCTAGATTTTAATTTTTAGTAAAATTACAACCATTTAAATAAAATCCATTTGGTCTTTACGTTACATGAGAAATAGTAAAGACAGGGCAGTAACGAAAGAGACAAATTATTATAATAACAGACAATTATTGTGGTAAAGACACATTTGGCATTTATAGTGTCTGCTAACTTATTTTTTCAAAAAAACAACTTAATAAATAGTATTGAAAATTAAGCTTTATACCAAGTGTAATTTTGTAGTTAAATCATAAAAATATGACTCATGTGGTTCTCTACTGTTTGATGTTAATTGTAAAGACATTAAGAATGTCAAAGTTAATTGCTGATTTTGTTAAGACTTATCATGGACCATGCTCCTTGATTTAAGCACAGAGGCTTTCCTGACTTCTTGAAACAAGATGAAATGCCAGTAATGAAATAACAGTAACATTCAAAATAAAAACAAATTTATATTTAGTTTTAATATAAATCACATGACATTGGACTTATCTTTACCGCTTTTTGTCCCTTTCTGTGAAAATGGCCCTTAAAATACTATCTTCATTAATAATCTGATGACAAATTTGACAAAATCAGTAGCAAAATGCAAATTTATAACTTATAAATCAGTCTGTTCTTTCCAACAGCACAGGCTTGACTACATGTAACATTGAATGGGTTAACATGCAATACCAAGCCAATCTTCACGTATTAATGTCTTTGGAAAATTAGAATAACATTTTGTTGTGAAGTGATGAAGGGTACTATAGAGTTAAACATGGATACTGTTAAGATTGGATAAAGTAATCAATCAATCAATGTGGGTTATTTCCGAGCTAACCTGTGTATTGTTTCTTACCTCTGTACTACTGGCAGCTACAGAATCCTCACTGCTGCTATTCGCTATGTAGTATGAAGACAGACGGTTCTGGCTGTCAGAGCTATGATCCGATTGGCTGCTTCCTTCACTCATCAAACTCAGATGTTTTAATTTAGCTACAGTCCGAGGAGAACCTGTAAGCTCACTGTACTGTGCTTTGGTTACGTCGCTTGACCCTACATGAGCAGACTGCGGACGGATAATTTTGTTTTTGGGCCAGTTGACAGACTCGGCAAATTCTACAGGCACGTCTTCAGGGTAAATGTAACCATCATCCTCCTCTTCTCTGCCACCTTTATGAATCCTAGGAGGGGCTGAAGGGGGAGGGGGAGGGGACAAGTTCAATACACTCTGCCTATTTAATGATACACGGGGAGGTACTGTTGGGATCTCACAATTACTGGAATTGTCTGGAGAAATTATTTCATGCAAATCGTCTGCATTCATATCTGAGAGTACACTTTTTGAAAGACTTGAAGTGTCCTTTTCAGGACTCTTTGAAGCTATAGGAATTTCATACATTTGATTGCCTGTGTTGTTGTTTACTTCAGGGGGTTGAGAGGGGGGTTTAGGAGCTTTACGCACTGGTTTTAATTTAACTGCTGGAGATTCACTTTTCTTGTCTGAGGAGATGGGTGATTTCATTGGTTTTGTTTCAGAACATATTTTTTCTGAAGATTTATTATTATAATCTACAACTGGCTTATGGAGAGAATCTTGAGCAATAGAGTCAGAGTGCTTGGGAATGTGCAATTCCACATGGAAATCTGGCCCCTCAGTCACAGGACTAGGGTCTGTATTAAAAGGATTCACCCTATGAGTCCAGGGAGAATTTGATTTGATATTATTTGAATCATCACTCTCTGTGAGTGAAACAGAAAGTCCTCCATCAACTGTTTTGCTTCTAGATCTTAAGTCAGTCAAGTCTGATTGGGTTTTAAAAACTGGGCTGTGTGGTTGTTCACCAGTTTGTATACTGTCTGGTGCTGCCTTTTGATTTTCCATTTGGCTTACAAAACTAACTGCACTCGACACGTCCGAAAAGCTCCTATTTACACGTGTCGGAGCAGTTTTACGTTTTGGTTTGGGGGGACACTTTCTTGAAGAGCTTGGACTATCTTCAAGAGAAGAACCATTTTCAACAGTGTTGTCAACATTTTGTAACATACCTAGGTCAAATGATTTGGAGGCAGGAGTCAAGTCCTGTGAGGAGCTATTCATTGACAGAAGGGTTTTCAAACGTCTTGGTCTGGGTGGTCGACGAGGAGTGTCCTCAGAATCTGATCCGAATGAAAAACTAGAATTCAGCAATTTATCACAATTACTGTCAGCTACTGATAATGAAGGTCGAGGATAGAAAGTGTCCAGAGAAAGTCTTCCTTTACACCTGGCCTTCAGTTTGGTAGGTATCAATGGTGGTGGAGTCTGCGTGACATCTGAAGGAGCAGGTAACGGAGTACTACAGGTAACATTTCCATTACTATTCTCCTTACACTTTTCACTCGCTGCTGAACTGTTGTCTAAAGTAGAGACTCCAATGAGATTTGGCATTGGTAAGCGTTTCCTAGGAACTGGTTTAGGTTTTAGCCTTGGTCGTTCATTTGTCTCTTTTACTGTCTTTGATTTACAGTCAATGTCTCCATCTTTAGCAGTTTCTCCTGAATTTGTCAGAGATAATCGCTTCTTCGGTTTAGGTCTACCAGTGGAAGGACTTAGTAATAACATTTTTTTTTCAGCATCTTTTTTGGTAAATTCAACTGAATTTTCTTCATTATCTGCATCTCCTTTTTCATTTGGAACTTCACAAATATGGAGATTAGTTTCAATTTCTTCTGTCTCTGTAGCATCACAAGGCACGACTTCTAAGTTAACATTTTCAGCTGCAGGTTGACCAATAGCGGACATAACCTCATCAAAGAAAGAGTCGGCTGCATTTATTGATAAGTTACTTATATCAGAGAAACCACTCTTACTGAGAACACTGCTGTTATTTTTAATTGGACTGCTGTCATCTGAACTTTGGCTATAGTTTATTTGATCTCCACTTGCGTTAACACATTCTGGTTGGGGATCATGGCATCCTAGAGGTTCCGAGTCTAGAGTTCCTCTTCCAACACGTCCATTAGACAAAGGGGAGGATTTTGTCCCTGTTGAAGTTGATTCAGTTTCTGCACAAGACTCCTTACCACCTTTAGGGGGAACTTTAGGCAATGGAGGTGGTCTTTTTCCAGTTATGGTATCTGTAAACATAGAATGAAGAAAATAGACCGTGAAACTTTCCATTCATTAAGTCAGGTTCGGGGACTTGTATTTTTACAATTTTGTATGGTTATTTTTATTCATCTTTCGCCCCTTTGGGGAGAATTATCACCATTGTAACAAACAATGACAAGGCACATGATAAACATAGTAAAAACAAGTCCACATGTGATTAGTGGAAATCAACCAGAAAACTGACATAAGACTAGACATACTGTGTTAAAAACTCCTATCCCATTGTATTGAGCTTAACAAACAACTTCAAATAAAAAGGAGAGGGGTTTAAAATGTAAACAAGACACAGCAAAAGATAGTCAATATGTAATTAGAGTATTGGGTATCAAAACAATCCCTTTTGACATGAGTAGCAAGTCCAAAAATAAACATACAAAATAAGGCACATCTACATGAATTGAATTAAATCGAATCAACTGTAATCAGATTATAATTTCATCATAAAAACAATATAAAATGACATTCTGACAAATGATTCTGAAGAAATATAATGAGAAAAGCCCCAGAAAAAACTACACAGAAAAACAAACTGCCCTTGGCTAAAAGGCTTTGCACTTGTTGAAGACCAAATGTCTTGAGCCTACAAATCATGATGTTAGAATCTCAAACTAAGCCATTTTTAAATAATATAATTCATATTAACTTGTTCAAATTTCCTTACCTAAATGTAACTAACTAAAACCATAGTAAGTAAAACAATTTAAACTACTTTGAAGGAAACTTCAACCGTTATAAAGGCTGCCCTTAAATACACTTTAAAAGAGAAATTATGCTCTGCTGGAAAATTAATTTTCCTATAGCGCCAAGTAAACAGAACCTACTTATTCCTAGAGGTAATACTGAACAATATATCATTTTGTTTGGGTTCTAACTTTAGTCAAGGGGATTCCACTTATGTGATCTCGGATTGCTTTTTTTTTACTCTTGTCTTAAGGCTGAAAGCCGAGAGAAAACCTTGTAACAAATCAACCCCACTGTTGCCAGAGCCGCATCGTGTGACTCCATTATACACTTGAGGACCATTGAGGGACTTCGAACCTTTGAGGGATTCATTGAAAGAGGATCATCCATAGGCTGGCACACTTATCACGATACCATAGCTAAGGGACTACTGAACAGATGATGCACAAATCGGATTTTCCCTATCAACTTTGCCTGTGTCAATAGACACACTCCTGTGATGTCCATACAGTAGCTTACATTATAGTATAGATGTATCATTATCTACCTTATTCATATATATGTGTGTGTGTAACAGCTTAACTCATCACATGATGGGCTACACTTTGAGTATTATCATGTAAACATTACATGGAGCCTGGACAATCACATGGTAATTCCCCTAATTACTCTTAACCAAATAAATGTGTTAATGTTCACTTCAGTATGAAACTAAATAACTATTTATTGTGTATATTTATTGCAGAGAAAAAAAAGGTCTCCTTGCCTCTGTTGGGATTTCTTTGTTTGGTTGGGGTTTAATGCCATATTTATGGTTATTTCATTCACATGATAATGTGCCAGCCCAATGGGTGATAGAAATTACCCTGGACACCACATGCAACAAACAAAAACATCCCAGAACAAATACAGGAAACTCCCAGGACAATACAAAGACATCCCAAACATCAGCTTCATATTCCTCTTTAGCTCAAAAGAATGCGGGCAACAGGCTTTAGCTCAGAAAGCATGAGGACAACAGGCTTTAGCTCAGAAAGCATGAGGGCAACAGGCTTTAGCTCAGAAAGCATTAGGGCAACAGGCTTTAGCTCAGAAAGCATGAGGGCAACAGGCTTTAGTTCAGAAAGCATAAGGGCAACAGGTTTTAGCTCAGAAAGTATAAGGGCAACATGCTTTAGCTCAGAAAGCATGAGGGCAACAGGTGGCTCCCTTCAACCACCCACCCGGGATTAGAACTCCGGTATCTGGTTATAAGTGCCAGCAGACTCACAGTTGAAATATATATGTAAATATAGTTTCTCTACAATAAAAATACATAAACTACTCACAAAAAGTTAAGGATCACCCAAAGTTATAACTTTCTGAAGAAAGAAGTCAATGCGTTGAAGTTTTGCAAAATGCCTTATTCAATGCCTTATGGAGAACGGCACAAAATTGCGTTCAATTTGAAGCAATAGTTTGGTGTGTACATTTCATTAAAGTGGGTACGTTTCGAAATTCACTCACCTGTTTTCTCATAGTGATCCTTAACTTTTTGTGACTAGTTTATATGTATAGTTGGCAGTAATAGTGCAAGAGACTTCCCACAAGGCTCTTTAGCCCACCACATACATGTATGAGCGATTCGATTAGAAATCTGAAGGAAATCCCTCTGTGTGTGGCAAGCCTGTGACCCAACTAGACAGTCTCCGTAATTAGTCGCAAGGTATCAAACTTGTTTAAAAGCAATTCATGGCCAACTGTCAGTGACTTATTTCCTCGAGTGCGGCCAGCATGTAACAGAAAATCACAGCCATAAGTTGTTCATCCAATCGGTAACTTAGATACAGTCACATCTTTTACATTAAAAAAATGTCACCGCACGTATAATAAGCTAGCTGTGTCGCCTGTACAAATCTGAATGTACATTTTTGGAAAGATTAAAGGTGCCCATATCTATTACATAGGTATAATAAGCTACATGTACATTAGCTCTGTCCCCTGTGCCAATAATGATAAAAATCCAAGCTAAACTTTCTACGCAGCTGTAGCCGACAGAGAATCTCTTGCAATTAGCAATGGAGAATTGCATAGAAATTTGTCAGCTTGCGCTCATATTCTAAATGATCCAAAATCTTTTAAATAGTTTAAATTTACAAAGAAATGAATTTACCCCAAAAACATTAGCAAAAAAAAAAAATAAAAAAATACAGCACCACTCAAGGGGTGCAAGATACGCCCACTGCAAGTTGTTGGTTTGGCACCACCAATAAGGCAGAAAGTTGGGTTTTTTTTCTCTAATGAGGCAGTAACTACATGTAGTTAGCTTTGCCACCTCCAATGGTATTATGGACAATGGTGACCTTGACCTTTACAAAATGACCTTGTATATAGGTCATGACACACACCCTAGTCATAAGGAATATTTGTGCAAAGTATAAGCTTCTTCAAAGTTTTTGTTTGAAAGTTATGGCCTGGACAAGGTGGTGGGGACAGACGGACAGACAGACAGCACCATAACATAATACATCCACTTTCTTTGAAAGCTGGTGTATAAAAACAACAAAAAAGTAAAAGAAGTTATGTACTAAGCAGAAAGTTATGAAAAATACAATATACGAAAATTGAATTTAAAGAAATGTAATTAAATCAAATAAGTTAAGATCTTCTTTAATTCATTTAAAAAATCAATTAAAAAATTTAATTAAAAAAACAGTCAAATATGTAGGCTAATTTAAAAACTTTAATTTAATAATAAAATATCAAATATCAATTTTCAGATTCATTCATAGAATATAAACAAAATGGAGAGGACATGTTCATGTAGCGGATGAAGCATTTACATGGATATTAGGTTTTTTATGAAATTACCCACAACTGTATAGTGTTTAATAATTAATATTTTTCCTATTCGGGCTAATATTCTGTGCTAATTGATGAAAACATTAGAGAGTTTATAGAAAAGAGGAAGAGACTGTTGTAGAGATATCCCCAACAGTGGTATGTAAACACAGCATGGGGATGTAAACATTGCGCTAGTTAAAACATCTAAACTTCAATGTACAGTATTTCATAGAAGATCACCAGAGGTGTAAAAGGTAAATACCATGCTATGCATTGAGTGTTTATCATGAATTGAGCATATTTGTTAGCCAAACCTGTGGTATATATATACACATGATTATGATTTGAACCATGAGACACATACATGTATTCTACAAAACTAACTTCTCAATTTCTATAAAATCAAGAAATGTATCCTGAAATTACAATTCTCTTTCAGGATACATTTCTTGTTTTGATATAAATTTAGAAGATTGCTTTGTAGATAATGTGTTTCATAAATTGTTACTTGATGGCTGTGAATTATCAGGCACCAAACAAACTGTGAATTATCAGGCGCCAAACAAACCCCAAGCACCTCAATGTGAAAAGAAAACAGGTTATAGTCAGTAATATCATAAAAATGACTATCATTTGAAATATTGAAGTTTTATAAAGATAGGGTTTGCCAGCCCAACTGGTGAAGATTGTTTGTTTGTTTGTTTGATTGGTGTTTAACGCGTTAGTTAAGGGTATTTCACTTACATGTATATAACAATGGATCGTCCACTTCACACTGTACATAGCGTTATTACGGTGGAAACCTTGCAAAAACAACCCCTGCAATTGCTGGAGCCACAACATGTGACTCGATCATATACCTGATGGTCGAAAGGCGGACTTGAACCCGTGAACGGTAAATCAAAGCATGTTCAGTTCAGGGAGCGCAATCACTATCACTGAGCCACGGCCGCGGGCCCAACTGGTGAAGAAATCCACCATCCACATAACTGGCAACATTCACAACACTCCAATGGTTAAATGAGTGGCTCTAATAAAAAATATAATATAAGTGGCTCCAAAGGTAATATGAATGGTTCCAATAGTTATATGAGTGGCTACAATAATTATATGAGTGGCTTCAATCGTTGTATGAGTGGCTCCAAACGTTATATGAGTAGCTGTTATAGTTATATGAGTGGCTACAATGGGTATAAGAGTGGCTCAAATAGTTATATGAGTGGCTCTAATAGTTATATGAGTGGCTTCAATAGTTATATGAGTGGCTACAATAATTATGAGTGGCTTCAATCGTTGTATGAGTGGCTCCAAACGTTATATGAGTGGCTCTAATCGTTATATGAGTGGCTACAATAGTTATGTGAGAAGCTCCAATAGTTATATGAGTGGCTACAATAGTTATGTGAGAGGCTCCAATAGTTATATGAGTGGCTCCAATAGTTATGTGAGAGGCTCCAATAGTTATATGAGTGGCTACAATAGTTATGTGAGAGGCTCCAATAGTTATGTGAGAGGCTCCAATAGTTATGTGAGTGGCTCCAATAGTTATATGACAGGCTCCAATAGTTATATGAGTGGCTCCAATAGTTATGTGAGAGGCTCCAATAGTTATATGAGAGGCTCCAATAGTTATGTGAGGCTCCAATAGTTATGTGAGAGGTTATATGAGTGGCTACAATAGTTATGTGAGAGGCTCCAATAGTTATGAGTTGTTACAATAGTTATGTGAGAGGCTCCAATAGTTATATGAGTGGCTCCAATAGTTATATGAGAGGCTCCAATAGTTATGTGAGAGGCTCCAATAGCTATATGAGTGGCTACAATAGTTATATGAGTGGCTCCAATAGTTATGTGAGAGGCGCCAATAGTTATGTGAGAGGGTTATATGAGTGGCTACAATAGTTATGTGAGTGGCTCCAATGATGATATGAGTGGCTTCAATGATATGAGTGGCTCGAATGGTGATATGAGTGACTCCAATGGTGATATGAGTGGCTCCAATGGTGATATGAGTGGCTCGAATGGTGACATGAGTGGCTCAAATGGTGATATGAGTGGCTCAAATGGTGATATGAGTGCCTCCCAAATCTGTGATCTTAATGTTTGCTTACTTGTTTGTGTCCTTTTAATTGGTTTAAATCATACTTAACGTAATTTTCACCCTTGAACAAAAATCCTGAACTAAGGATGTTTCTATGGAATCCTATTGGATCCTACAAGACTTTTCTATAAAATCCTACAGGCTATTATAATTATCCTGTAAAGGCATGTTTATGACAGTATGAGAGGACTGAAGCAACAAAAATATTTTGGCACCAATCTATTTGCATCACAAAGAGTACACTAGAAATGTCTCAATAAACCATGGATGCCCCGCCCACCCTCACTTTTGGTTTACACTTGTAATTCATAACAGACAACTCATTTTCCACTCAAGATAATAGTGTGTAGAAATAGTTACAATTCAGCCAGGCTCATTTCAGTGAATGTTTATGGAGACACATGTATATAGAAGCAGCATATAATTGTTTTCTATTTTGCTGACAGTTTGATGGACACCCTATTCTGACATTCAACAGTAAGAACTAAAACACAACAATCTGCCACTCTATTGTTTACTTACTTGTATATTATAGCTATCACAATAACTGAATGGTACTGATATATTTCTAAAAATTGGCATAGGGATGGTGATAACAACAGGTTAGCTTTTCTTCCTGTACACTGTTCAATTGACAACATATCATAAATATATAATATTTGAAATATTACATCCATGCTGGAAAAGAATGAACGCTCCTTTAAATTAAAATTCAGGAATATTGTTAAATATTGAAAAACAGAAAGATAGAGCTGCAAAAATGACATATATGTCAAATATGGAGCGCCATAACAAACAAGGGCAATAACTCTGATAAAAACATGCACAGGTCTACAAAACATAAACTTCATCTATAAAACTTACACCATGTTGTGGCCAGGTCATAGTAAGATTAATAACACTTCAGATATGAAGAGATTTTGATGGAATGAAAATACCATGTATTTGTAAATGGATAAATTTTACAAGATTTACTTTCCTTACACACGAGTTTCCCATTCATGTAGTGAATAAATTGATCCAACAGGAAATCATTCCTTATTATTTTCCGCTCATTAGGATCTTGTTCCTAGCCTTTTACTATACAAACTACATTGTGCTGTGATTGTCTGATTGCGAGATAAAAATCTTGCAATTCCTACCTAGCTAACTAGATTAATGTAACTGCCATTGTTATATATTTATAGTTTGACTGGGTTTTAATGTTGTACTCATTTAAAGCCATACTCCAGGCTGCAATAAAATGCACATACATAGGTAAAAGGGCTTCACTTCTTGTGTTCAATTATACACTCTAACTTTCTAATCGAGCAATATCAATTTTATAATAAATTTGATCTTAAACAACATATTATGCACAAAGTTCAGTCAAATTTATCCATGCGGCCATGTCTAGGTACTTTTATCATTATACAGAAGAGCTTCACAAATATTGACCAATCAAATATCTTTCTTCTCAAAAAAGGTGACTACGTCACGAGACCTTGTAGAGTCGACTTTTTAAACCTTTGACACCAATGACCTATATATAGGTCATTGATTCACACATGTTATTAATCCGTAACATTTTTAAAAATCTACATGTATGACGAATCTAGAAAAAATGAGAAACCGTTTACTAGATCGCATTGTGCTCTTTACAATGGTACAAGTTTCTAACATAAATAATTTTCTAGAAATACGCGAAGGAAAATGAAGGGTGTGCTTAAAAGTGAAGTGCCAGAAATAGGCAATTGAAGTTTTAACGTCCAAAATTGCACCATTTCTTTAAAAAAACTATCAATAAACGTTGAAATGTTTTATTTTATCACAGTAATCGCATTATATATTTATACACTTGTATTGTTTTAAAAAAAAAATAATCTTGACTGTCTTTAAGTTGGATTAAAACAATCTCAATAGAACATGTGTAAAAGTGTGTAAAAGATCAAATGTATATGTATGGCAGATCTGATTCAACCCATCAACAATCATCTATGTCAAGTTGTCAACCAATCAGCATTTTTCATACTACCTGTAGATTGTAAAAGGTCTAAAAGTTGCTGATTATTGCTTCGATTAAAAGTTAAGTTTTTAATATTTTGTCACCATTTTGTGCGTGTATTTCACATAAACAATGTGTGAACATACTCCAGAATACACCGGGTAGGCAGGTCTACCTAAACCTAAATGTACTGTTAAATCAAATCCCTCTTTAGATTCAAACCACTTTACCCCAAATCATTAGGGCCATGTCCTGCAATTGATCCTCCTTATCTCCCCCATTTAACTCACTTCCCTATTTGCCATTGGTTTGCCCCTTATCATTTGTCTGCTGGTCCCCACATCCAGTTGAAAATGTTACCCTTTAAATCCATTGTATCTGATTATTGAAGATTCCACCAATCAGACAGCTGATAATAGCAACAGCAAGCAAATGAGTGAACCTCACTTTTATAAGTGAGAATATCATCTGCCAGGATATTAAACAACTGGGAAAATATTTCTTAAATACAATAAATTGAATTTAAGGTTATGAAATCAATACTTAAATCCAGGCCTTCTGATTTTAGAGGAGTGATCTGTGTTAAAGCATAGGACAGCACAGTTTAAATCAGAAGGCCTGTCAGGGGAGTTTTAGAAAGTTTTCTCAGGTTCCTATCCCAAATTCATCAGCCCATAATTAGGGTTCTCTTATCTCTAACTCCTTTAAACACAGATAGCATGTAAATAGTCACACATCAACATTGCTTTGGGCGTATCTTATTTTGGGTGCCCATACGCTTTCAGAACCAAATCGACTCTAAATACTCCTGTGCCTGTTAATCTATTGATTGATTGGATATCTTAGTGACAGGTATTTCACCTGGAGAGGGTGGCCATCAGGCAACAAATGATGTGATAAAATAACATCAAGTGTGAAGCTAACAGTGATGGACACCAAACACAAATGAGATTTATCTTGAGTCAAACAATTTTGGGGTATCGACAGAGAACTAGGCTCAGATACATGTAGCTTCTACCTACACCAGGTCCTCCGGTAATAAGTCCTCATACATGTAGAATGTAAAATGGGCCACTGGGTTCTAATGATCCCATGCAGGTCTGCACTGTGATTATTTTCCGGCAAACCGTTAAAATCCGTCCTCTATAAATTTGATCAGATAACCTAACATTTCCATTTGCCACTGCTTTGCTGATTTTTAAAATACATAAAATAAAATGTGTATTTATGAAAAATAACGCAAAATTCCTTGTTAATAAAACTTCACATATGATCTGAATGACAAAATTTGTCAAAACAGTAGCAAAATGCAAATTTAGACAAACACTACTTAAAACCTATCATCTTGGACAACCAGATTTATAAAAGTGGTTAGAATGACAGGTAGAAATTCTAACTTTTATCATGGGAAAAAAAGGGATTTATGATAGGCAGATTTCCAATCGTAGCTAAGACACTGAGCACAGGTCTGCCACAGGTGCATGGACCAATTGTATGTTTGTTTTTTCTATTGGGTTTTAATGTCCTACTCAAGGGTATTTTACTTATATGACAATGGATTGTCCACTTCACACTGTATCTTGCATAATTAAGGTGGAAAACTGATAGGAAACCTTGTTAAAACCACACCCAAGATGGCAGGAGCTGCATCATCTGACTCACTCATATACTTCATGTATTGAAGGTAAACAAACCTTGAGAGACATTGGGTGAACTCCCTGTTGAAGGAGGGGTGCCTGGTGATGGTTGCCCTCTGGGTGTCATCGGCTTCACATGTGCGATGGGAGGTTTCTTAGGTACAGGTGGCCGTGGAGATGTCCTAAAAAAGAAATAATCAAAAATACCCTTCAACAATTGGTTATAAATTACCAGCTTTCACTAAAATTATTTTTATACTTCAAACACACAAAAGGCAACCTTAAAGTTGAAAACAAATCTTTATTAAAAAGTAAAGATAATATGCCTTTAGTCAGAGGGAAGTACATCGCATGAAATGATCAGTATAAATATTTAAATGGTGCTTTACTTAAGAAATTTCACAATAAACAAACCTTGGTGAGACGGTTGGTCGAGGTGGAGTGTTCGGACGGTGACTGGATTTGGGACTCCCTGAAATTACATGTGTATATAATAGTCAATTCTATGTAACTTGTTCAAATATAAACTTTGTTTCCTTGAATAAAAACTGTAGCGATTAAAAAAAAAAAATTAAAAAAAAAAACACTGCTGGAAAGTTTTGTATTATTTTCACAGAAATAAATTTAAATCTGTTTTGAATTGGTGTCAGTCTGCAAGTGTGGGCACAACTTTTTAATCACTTCCAAACAGGTCTTTACACCCCATGTAATTTCTCAAGATTTCACGAGCAATATAAAAACAAACATGGCCTTATCCATCTTAAATTTTGCTTTCAAATTTAAAATAAACTTATTGTAGGAATCAACTTTTGGTTGACACAAACTCATTTCATCACATCTCTGCATTACAATCGCTGAACATGAATGAGGCTGAAATATGAGAAACAGCCTTTAGGTGGCTTTTTTTTCGCATCATTACTGATGTTACGAGAGCCTTCAGAATGGTTATAAAACTCTGCTGCCTCATTATTGAAAAATCCATGTATGAATGACAATGTGTTATTACTACATGTCATGTAGCTCTGCTAAATTCTTAAATGCATATGACTATGACTATGAGCAAATTATGAATGGTAATGACACAGTACTTTGATGCATCATTCGACACATTAACATTATAAGCGACTAGAAGAACACAATAAATTCATTGTACAGTATGTGGATTTACTAACTTTGTGCAGGTTTAACGCTGACTTCAAATATGAAATGCTTAATCTGAATGTATCTTCGCTAAGTGACCTACTCTGAGAGCAGTTATTGCAATAAATCGATAGTTCATTGCACCTCTATTTAACACAGTGCTTAAGCGGATTTCACTCATATATGATGATTACAGTCTCACTGCACCATTTGATTAAAACTGGCAGTGGGCTTACCTCCATGCCTTACGTATAGCCCACTTGGTCATAAACCTAGTACCATTTTGAATGGATATTCACTAAAAATGGTCTAAATTGTGCAGTCGTAGCAAGACAAATTACAGCTTCATATAAATACACCAGGACTATGCTTTGATGTCATTCAGCTGTAGATTAATCCAATTCCCTTTCTAAAGATACCAGTCACCCAAATTAAATAAACAAACAAATTATCAAGATAGTAGCAAGTTTTATCCTTTTTAAATTAATAAAATTGGTCAATTTTATGTTGACATACATAACACATTTTCAAAATTGTAAGCACCTTTTTTGTGAAAGTAGAGCACCTCCATCAGTTCCTGGTAAAACTGTTATGGTGCGGGTTTATCCCAAAAATCCCTGTCTGCGTTAAAAATCTAGATGGTACTTGATGGTTACAAAATGACACTGCAGTACAGCAAACTAACACAATAACAAAAGGTCAAGTGTTTTGTCATGGTGGTGCCTGATAGTCATACTGTAGTTGAGTCAACTTCTTTTAATTATGACATAATGGCATGTAAATCATTGGGTCAACCAGTCATTGTGTTCCTATCAAACCATGATAAAGACTATAATTGAGTGAGGACATGTGTGAGGAAATAAATAATCCACCATTACAAGAATTATAAAATGAGGAAGCAGATTTTTAAACTCTCTTGGACAAAGATCTTTTATACTTATAGTTCTGAACAGATGCGGCAATACATGAAAAGCAAATACAACATATGATATACTGGTCATGTTTGTAAAAAGAGTATCAGAGAGACCGTGCCATAGCTGTTATATTAAATAAATCTTGATCAAAATTACACTGTTTTATAGTTTGTAAATAGGCTTATATTACTACATTTAATCTTTTTCTCATATTATTGCGTTTATAAATCGGCTCACACTACAACATTTTTCCCTTGGTTTACCTTACTACATTAAATGTCTTATAGCTACATGTATGATCCAAAATATGATTTGTTCAATTGGGGTTTTGCATTGTCATGTCATCTGGCGGATGAGTAAGACGTAGTGTGATCTGCTCCTGCTACTATCATGATTTATTACGAATGCTACATGTCATAGATTCTTCAATAATGATGCTGAAATATCTTGGATTTACCATTGGAAAATTTATTCTCAAACATAAGTTTTCATGAACGTTTCTTCTAACAACTAAGATCAACCTAGTCATACAGCGAAAACTTGCATAGCCAGTTTGCATGGCACAGGACTGAGTAACACGGTAAGCACGGACCCAGTATGATACACATGTACTGCTAGGTCACAGTGTCCCAACAACACCTATAGCATAGTACACGTACGGCAGACAAGTCATGGATACTAGATCACAGGCTAAACGTGGTCATATCAGCTCGCAGAGTAGCATAGACGAGTCACCGGGCGATACACGTAAACCAGCTGATAAAAAGGCAAAAGTAGGAATGTCGATCGAGGACCAGTTAAAAATAATAATGGATAAGTTAAACGGACTTGTTACAACGGAAAACCTGAGAGAGGAACTAGAGGTTAGTGAGACTCGTATTGTTGACAAATTAACAAACAAAATTGAACAACAGGAAAGTAGAATATTCTTACTAGAACAAGAAAATGAATCCCTTCGAAATGATATTGATGGACTGCGCAACAAACAAGAAGAGAATAGGGAATTATCAGGAACTTTACAGAAAAAAATTGATAATATAAACAATCAGTTTAATGACATAGAACAGTACACGAGAAAAGACAGCATACGTATATATGGTTTGACCGAAAACGATACACCGGAGACCACAGATAAATGTATGATAAAAGTTGTTGACCTATTGAATAAGAAATTAGGAATGAATGTGACACTAAAGGACATCAGTGTAGCACACAGGTTAGGTAAAACAAGTGGCACAGGCCAAACCAATCCTAGAGGAGTGATCGTGAAATTCACCTCACGTATTATGAAGACAGAGGCAATAAGACAACGAAAGGCACTGAAAGGGACGAAAATAGTTATAAGAGAGGACCTCACAAGAAGGAACCAAACACTACTTAAAACGGCTGCGAGTCATGATAAAATTTCCTCCTCCTGGTCCCACAATGGGAAAATCTTTGTGAAATCGTTGGATAATAAAATAAACCAGGTAACCTCCCGCGACGACCTAGACCGATTGTGTAAGGGGTACCCATCTCCAGTTCCTTCTACTGCAGGACTGCGTGAGTAATCGTGACTCACTAATACTAATACGGTGACAATTGTGGTATGAATTAGATTCTATTGTTAACATTGTCTGACCCTCATAAACTGAAACTCTTCCGACTTTAAAATATACTCATTCTGTATAGATATCACGCATGGAGGTCCAAGGATGTTATCTGTTTATATACAACAAGAAACTCTCGCACTTACATTTGACATGAGCTTAATTACAAATGAATGAACTATCTATGTTATACCGAATGTAATCTACAGCCAATAGATGACCAAAGCTTAGACATTGTGTCATTATAATAGGCCTATGTTTAAATGTT
The DNA here is from genome assembly GCA_031763545.1 of Mopalia muscosa. NCBI lineage: Eukaryota > Metazoa > Mollusca > Polyplacophora > Chitonida > Mopaliidae > Mopalia > Mopalia muscosa. The sequence continues at coordinate 19,491 of JARFOD010130301.1, forward strand.
AACCATATGTATAAAGGCCTCTGAATAACAAACTTTAAACAAGATATAAAAATTGTTTATATTTATAATGCTTTTCTGAAAAATCGTCTTACATACGTTATGAATTTAATACAAGTTATCAATCACTTAACACTATTAATTATATTGATTGATTCTACCATTTACAAATGTCATGGTCAACCATTTAGTTCAACGAGACCTTCAGAATAAATGAGCGTATTGTTTGAAGAGTAGGGGTGCTGTTTGCTTAGCACTGGCGAAAATTGACTCCGTAATTGACATTATGTATACAGTTCACATCTCGGTTGTGCTAGTATCAATTATTGTTGGAGCGCGCCGCCGTCATATAGTTGAAATATCATTAAGCACGGCGTAAGAACCAACCAACCAATCAACTAACCAATCAATCAATCGTTCGCTTAGAGAGGACTAAAAATTACTACACACATACAAAAAGGCTACATAACAAAGGGGAATAACTCCTTCTGCTAGACTTATTTTTGGGGAATGATGTTCATCCTCTTATTATATACTATCTTATTTAGAGTTAAACGTTAGCATATTTTGAAGTAAGTAATTGATTTAATCTTTCATCGACTATCGCACTATCCTATACCCCACCCCCCCGCTGCTGAGTGGGGAGCAGTGTGAAACGGACAGTCCGTCGTGATACAAGTGAAATGTCACCAAGTCCGATACACACCCTAGTCAAACAAAAAACAAATGCATTATAAGATAGCATTTTAAGCGATACGCCACCATGCATAGACTACTTTATCGGGAATTATTTAATATATTAAAATATTAATAGCATGAAAAGATTTATTTTATATAAATAAAATAAAACTGACTCTTCTGTCTAACCGAATGCGCGTACTTACTACCAGGGGAGGTAACCCTTGAAAAACGATGGAAAGGGGATTAACATTGTAATTACAAAAAATTAGAATAGGTTAAACTCCACTGAGCCTGGAACTGAATCACCAATTAATAAAGTCAACCAATAATTTATATGGGCAAAATATGTAAGTAAATTATACTATATGCAAACTTAGAATAGTTATGAATTAATCATGTGCTGGGATTGCATATTATTTCTATATCAAACAACGCATCCATATTAACAGATCTTCAAAGTGTATCATGGCATGTCCTTGAAATTATTACTTTATTTTATTTTTTCTTACAACTTACTAATTAGTCTGGTATATACACTTATTTTTTCCATATATATAATTATATACGTACAAGTCACAATGCATTTCCCATTACGTTATTTATACAATTTCGTATATCGATTATCTTTCTTACTTTACTCCAAGGTATCTTTGATACTATATTCTATATATGTATATTATTTACTAAAAATGTCCAAAGGTAATGCGCAATATAGTCATTTACCATGTTTGTATTATTTGACTGCATGGCATTGGTAGCATATATAACTTCTGATGAAAAACTACGGATAGTACAGGACAAATCCTTCTAAAATGATAGGATTTTGTTTGTGTAACCAACAAACTAAAGTATCTAAATCTAATGTTTATATTTTTTTGTTTTACTGTTCATTGTTTAACTATTGTTCTATGTGGCACTCAACTGTTTATTCTTGTAAAACACTGTGGATAATAATATTTCAATCTAAATGTATGACCTAGACACAATCATTCCATTCCCTGTAACCGATCCGTCTATTCTGCCCTTCTCTAACGAAACCGCAATACCATACTCTCCACATCAATTGACTCCCACATCAAATGACTTTAGTCTTGATGTACTTGAATCTATGTCTTTTAATCCTATTGATTTAAATAAAGACAATAACACTAACTCTCCCATTGCTGACAATAACTATGAGATATCTCATTGGTCTCATATTGACTCCCACCAATCGAAATACTACTGTCAATCCTCATTTCTTTCTGAACCACTCCTTAGTAAACAAAATCAGCTTTCTTTCATTCATTTTAACTCTAGAAGCCTAACAAAACACTTTTCAGAAATAACAGCCTTTCTCCACGGCCTGAACTACTCTTTCTCTGTTTTAGGTTTCTCAGAAAGCTGGCTAAGCGATTCATCTAACTATCTCATAGATTTCAACGGTTACACAGCTTTCTCATTAAATAGGGATAAACGGAAAGGGGGTGGGGTAGCTTTATATGTAAAGGATGATCTTAATTCAATTATCCGAGAAGATTTAAGCTTTATTGATGAGTCAAACGGTTGTGAGTGTATTTTTGTGGAAATACCAACACAACAATCACAATACCTTGTTGGACTGATTTACCGCCCACCAGGTAAGAATATCAATAACTTTAATTCAACACTTAATAATGTTCTTCAGAAATGCCATCCGGAAAAAAAACAGTGCGTACTAATGGGAGACTTTAATATAGACTTATTCAAATCTGATCAACATGTACCCTCTAAAGAATTCTTAGAAATCACTAAATCCTACTATCTCTTCCCACAAATAACGAAACCTACCAGAGTAACTAGTAATTCAGCAACCTTAATTGACAATATATTTACTAATACCCACAATTCTAATATTCTATCCGGTATATTACTAACAGACATAACTGACCACTTTCCCATCTTTCATATAACGGAATTAAATCATACCATTGAGAAACGCCCCCAAGCACCTGTTTCATTTCGAAGATTTACAAAAGCTGAAAAAGATAAGTTTGTAGAACAAATCAGGAACACCGACTGGAATTCCATTGTCAATGGTCACAATGATGTTAATTCTGCTACTTCTGCCTTTACTTACATATTTAATGAAATCTTTAACAACTGTTTCCCTCTCACAACAATAAATACTAAGAAAAAAATAATTATTAAACCCTGGATAACACCTGCCATTTTAACATCTGTGCACGAAAAAAATAAACTTTACCGTCAACAGCTTAAAAATAAATCTGAAGGAAACCGGAGCTTGTATCGAACATACCGAAACAAATTAAACACAACTATTCGACTAGCCAGGAAAAAATATTTCGAAAAAAACTTTAATAAATTCAACCAGGACATTAAAAACACATGGAAAATTCTCAACGAACTTTTAAACAAAAATAAAGTTAAAAAACTACCTCCTTCCTTTATCTTTGGTGAAAATGAAGAAAACGATGCAAAATCTATTGCTACCGGTTTCAACGACTATTTTAGTACTGTTGCTTCAAACCTAGAAGCTAAAATCCCCTTGGTTGACTGTGATTTCTCAGATTACTTGGGAGATCCAGAGACTGACAACTTTATACTTACCAGCGTTACTCCTAATGAAGTGTCCTCAATTATAACTGACCTAAAATCATCAGCGCCTGGACTTGATGGAATACCCATATCCATCATTAAACTAGTTAAAGACTATATATCAGCGCCTTTGGCAAATTTGTACAGCTTATCATTTTTTTATGGCATTGTTCCTGATTACTGTAAAATAGCTAAAATCACCCCTGTCTATAAATCTGGTCAAGAAAATAAGATAGAAAACTATAGACCAATATCTGTGTTACCATCTTTTAGCAAAATTCTTGAAAAATTAGTTGCTAAAAAACTTCTAGAATACGTTAATAAAAATGATATTATTTACAAAAATCAATACGGTTTTCGTGCCAACCACAATACCTCTTTTGCCACGCAGTCTCTACTAGATAAATTAGCATCCGCTAAAGAAGCTGGTAAATATTCCGTTGTCACGTTTCTGGATCTCTCCAAGGCTTTTGACACAGTCAACCATAGCACACTAATAAAAAAACTTGCTCATTATGGTATTCGTGAGAATTCACTAAGTTGGTTTAAAACTTACCTGGAAGACAGATTTCAACGCGTATCTTATAACAACACGCTATCTGGTCCTACAACAGTGACTTGCGGAGTTCCACAAGGATCTGTTCTAGGACCTATCTTATTCCTTCTTTATATTAACGATATTCCTAAGACAACAAACTTATTAGATATAACTTTATTTGCCGATGACACTAGTGTTTCTTGTTCTTCCAATGATTTAACCGATGCCGCCAATATCATGCAAACTGAATTACAAAAAATACATAACTGGCTGAATGCTAACAAATTATCCCTGAATGTCAAAAAAACTAAATATATGATAATAGAACCAAACACAAAGCGTAAAAATACATTAAAACCTAACCTACACATAAGCAATAATCCAATAGAAAGAGTCAAACAGTTTAATTTCTTAGGCATTTTTTTGAATGATCAACTAAACTGGAAAACTCACATTGATTACATCTGCAAGAAGATTGCAAGAAACACTGGTGTCATCAATCACATAAAAAATTACATCAATAAAAAATCATTATTTATCCTTTATTACTCACTAATCTATCCATATCTTATCTACGGTATCACACTCTGGGGAAATACTTACCCTTCACATTTGAAACCTCTTTTCCTTATCCAAAAACGCATAATCCGTGTAATCAACTTATCAAAGCGACTAGAAAACACAGAGCCTATATTTATACAACTAAAAATACTTCCTCTATCCCTCCTTACTCTGTACCACAATCTAAAGCTTTGTTATAAATTTTTTCACAATCAACTAATTGTCCCCAGCACATTCTCAAATTACATGATGAGGCGGATATCAGTCCAACAATATAATACGAGACACAATTGGTTTGACTTCATCATACCTTTCAACAGAACAAATTTATCCTACTATTCAATCAAGTCAGTCGGTCCCAGGGAATGGAACAAACTACCAACATCTATTCGTACTATTGAATCAACATCTCTATATCAATCAAAATTAAAATCATACTTAATTGAACTGATTCCACAGTGTTACAGTTAAAATGTACTATAGCCAAATAAATAATGATATATTTATGCTAGTTTGAACAAGAACATAGTTGTTAAAAAAAACGGTGTTACCTTTTACCGTCACCCAAATCGCAAAAAAAAAAAAAAAAAAAAAAAAGCCAATGTAGATATAGACTATTTGCTGTGTCCTCAGTCCAATGAACTCTGACTTTTGACTTAGGAATTTTTGGAATATTATTCGAATTGCAGTGTTAAGTTCAGTCTTGGCCGAAATTTTGGATGATGACTGCAGCTCAACAAAATATTCAAAATATTTATAAAAGTTTGTCTTTAAGTAGTCATTATATTCCGCAATTGTGGAATGGGCTTCGGAAGTTCGGAGTATCTTTATTGTTTATCCCAACATTTAGTATAAGGGTTTCCGGTTGAGGTCCTTTATAATTTTGAGTTGAAATCTGCACCTTGGTAAAATGTTACTTGCACATCAGGATGTTCTGCATACACGGGACATATTGACAAAAAATGATATTCGTCATATTCAACATTGACAACGCCAACATATTCTGTTTGCAAGCTCATTTTGTGTTTTAGTTTATTTCACCTGCCTATTTCTATAGATAAGCTATAAGATGATAAACGTTATCTGGCCCTAGCTACTCTGAAATCCAAAATCGTAACGACAGACAAATAGTACTGGATTCCAAAGTCACACATTTTTAAATAGGCCAAACCCATGTACTGTCTTTCCTTTCCTGCGTAAAGCAATCTTATAGGCGTTGTTTCACAGCAGACACATCTAATCACAACAGACACATTTAATCACATTTGGATTTCCAATAGATAGGAAATCCCAAGCATAACCTAAACTCTTAATTAAATTCTGTAAAAGCGAAACCCAATTTCTATACCCATATAACAGACAATCGTCATTTAGCAGCTGGTATATAATTCTGATAAGTTTTTTGTTGCTAGACACTAACAATTTTAATCCAATATTTTACAATGATAAACAAACGATTTACGGCAAGAGGTGCCCTCCCCATCTCCCCATAAATCAAACCATTTTGAATAGAGAATCTGACTGCTAAAATAACTTTACAGAAGCTTAGGTATACACGTTGAATTAGGAATGCTGTTGGTCGTTATTACACTGTTGCTACATATTTAAGGGTCGGTAGAATAAATTAATCAAAAAGATTAAGATAATGGTTTGGTTGAAAAGCGTTAAATTTGTTTAAATATTTCTGTAAGATAAAAATGCCTTTTTGGCTCGATCAGACAATGTGAGAAAAGTATTTGTGACAAAACCCCCACTTACTCAAACCAATCCCTAATAAGTGAAGAATTTCGAGGTTATTTTACACTGTCAAAAATGTGTATTTTCGCTATCCCCCTTTACATCATCCTATTTAAATTGTACTATATAGTAGCTTTGGCTTTAGTTGCGATTTACTTATATATATATATACACAGCCACTTGTGTCTTTGCATGGCATTGGCCATTATGGACAGTTTCTAGTTATACCTGTCAAAAATGTTTGGGTCACTATTTATTTGTCTTTATTTGCATCTAGAAATTTTCCTTTTCAGAAGTTTTGTGTTCTTCCAGGAGGTCAGATGAGGTGGGTTTCTCACCAGGAGGTCAGATATGACATCTTTACTATGTTCCGGTTTCTTTTTTGTTACCTCTCCAGAAGTTTCAGACGACCAGACAACTTCTTGAAACAACATTTTATCGAGCATATATAGTTACATAAATAAAAAAGCGTGGTGATTATCACAAGAAACTTTTAACTTCGTTCGTTTCGCAGATGTTCGAAAACCATTCTAGGTAAAATCGCTTTAATAGACATGTTTCTAAATAATTCTGAATCTCCAGTTTTAACGTATGGGCAGACATCTCGATAGAAGATAATTACCATCTACATGCATGGTTTACAAGTAGGCTATAAATATGTAGAAAAACAAGATATTCGGTATGACACTTTTCTGTGTGTTTTTCGATCATCTCTTAAATCTGTTATATGCTTCATTTACAGATCGATTGGTCGATTGGTCGATTGGTCTATTGAATGATGCGAGTAGGTTTACACCTTTTCTTAAGACGCATAAAGCGGCATGATTCCTTTTTTGCCAGATTTAATGCATGATTAGAATTTTTAACATTTAAGTTTCCATCTAAAAAAAATTTAATCGATCGAAGCATAGCAATTTTAACTTAAATAAGAAGCTGAATTTATCTCAGTGCTCAGTGAAACTAAGGGGAAGCAACTCAATAATTTTATATTCTTGGCAGAGTCATGGCCCGTGAATTTCCACGCTTTCATTTCATTTTCAGTAGTAAACCCAAGTGATGGTGGTTGCTTAAAGCCTGTCGCAAACAAGCGATTCTCCGTCGACGAATAATCGAAAAAGATTTTTTTTCGGCGACAGCTTTTGTCTCACACGGAGCGATTATGCCAAAGTCCGCTAACATTTATTCCACGTGACCATCGCATGGCATGATTTTTTTAAAACGACTTTCATTGAAAACTGCATTCAAATCTTAGCTTTGATGGTGTTATGATATCGACTATTTAGGCACAGTACACAGAGCTAGCTTTATATAAATGCGTCAACTTTGTTGAAAATGTAATGTGTGTGACTGTATCTCGGTTGTTGGTTGTATGCAAGACTTATGGCTGCGATAGTCTGTCGCATGTTTGACGCACACGAGGAGATTAGTCACCGACCGTGTCTAGTCGCGTCACAAGCCTGCTGCACACGGACCGATTTCCATGAGATTTTTAGTGGCCGACTGAGAATCGCTCGTGTGCGGCCGGCTTACCTTCGACTGCACACGAGTAGACAGAGAAAACAGTTAGCTTGTGTGAACTGGAGATTCATTTGGCTGAAGCACTGTTTTCAAAAAGGAATTAAGGAATTTAATAAGTGGTCAAAATTGCATTGCTTATTGCAAGCTAGTTTTAAATTAAACATGGGGAAAAGTTGTCGTAGCATAATTTCGATCTGATTAAGAGGCAGAAAGCCACGACTGGTGTTTAGACAGGAATGTAATAATAGTGGACGAAATGATAAAATTGTGCGAAATACAATACTTGATTCAATCCACAAAAGTAATTAAAAGTAAATCGAAATCCGATTCTTAAAAAAATTAAATGACGTTTGTCCTATGACGCAGCTCCTATGACGTCATCATGTCAATACAGGATTATCCTTCAGGCATAAACAATAAACACGTGGAGTAAATCCATGCGAGTTACCTCCCGTTATTGCCATCAAAATTTACCATTTATCACCCGAGATTATTTACGGTACGGAAAGTGTCGTAGTATGTTCCGACGTGGGACTGACATCCGGGTTCTTATCCGGAATGGGCATATACGCCTATCCCCTACTGCAACCTTATCTCTGTTTGGACATATCTTGCTTTCTGTTTTCGTTAATTTATCTCTGTTAGCGCCTTGCTTTCTGTTTTCCTTTTAACATGTCTCTCTTTGAGTATATCTTGATATCTGTTGTCGTTAGCTTATATCTGTTTGCCTATATCTTGATATCTGTTTTTGTTATCTTATGTTTGTTTTGGTATATTTTGAATCTGTTCTAGTTCACTTGTCTCTGCGCCAGTAGTTACTGGTTGGTTAGATGACTGTATTGTATATGCGGCTTTTTTAGTACGCAGTGGCGGCTTTGTCTTCGCCCTCTTGCTCTGACTGTTGGTTTCATGTGTGTTGTGTTGTAATTGAGA
>JARFOD010130302.1:0-13847 GCA_031763545.1 Mopalia muscosa
TACTACATGGTAACGCACAAACGTTCCTTATTATGTACTAATAAATAATAACTCAGCTGCTCTTCCTCTACTACTGACGTCGACCAAGACGGGATTTTATTAATTCTATGGCTGACAACGAAAACGACCCGAGCTGCTCATAGTATACTACTTGCAATAAAGGTTTTCAGCTGTCATTTTTGGCGGTTTTGTTCCTATAACAAAATAGTGAATAGCGTCACTGTGTCCGCAGCAAATTTTTTCTAACTTGTGGAATATCCTGTCATAGGATTGAATCCTAATACAGCCACAATAACGGTCTTTGACTTTCCAAAAGATATGTCTTTGTTGTTGGTCAAATATATTTGGGCCAATAGTAGTATAGGAAGGGCAATTCGAGTTGTATTTGCTATTACAGAATAAGGAAGGGTTTAGCGTTGTTATGTAGTAAGGAGTTACTACATAAATACGTGAGGGGAGCCATTTTGGGGGACACCAAAGACAGCACTCGAGTGATCTCCCTTGACTATGCGAGAACAGATGGCGCTAGCTATGAACCGCTAGTGCCATCTGTAATCGCACGATCAAGGGAGATCACTACGTCACCCGATGTCAGTCTAGGTACACACTAAACAGTGTTAGAGTCAGTTCGTTGATGTCTGTCCTTCCCGCCTCCCCAAGGGTGTGGTATAGCCTGTTCTTCTTTTTGTTTTAAATCAAGAGTCGGTTGTTCTCCTTTTATTTATTGTATTGTATTGAAATAGCCTAGACTATGGGTGCCCAAGGATGTGGTATAGCCTGTTCTTATTTTTGTTTTCAATCAAGAGTCGCTTGGTCTCCTTGTATTTATTGTATTGTATTGAAACAGCCTAGACTATGGGTGTATACGGTCTAACAGATCGATGTATGACCCGTCCATTCCCAGGTTTCCGTATGTTATTTTTTAATTCATTTTTTTTATTTCAACAACCTGTGTGGAGCCTCGCAAGACTTGGCGAGAGTTCACATGGAGTGCTGTGAGGTGACCCCCAAGACAGGAGGAGTGATCTCCCCTGATGACTCAGGCAGGGTTGCCCCTTGGACTGTTCTGGGGTGGGGTAGGGGTCATCCCGTGATGCGTTGCGTGTCTCTATAGTTGTTCGGATTTGAGCAAATAATATAATTGGTTGCAGCATTTCGCTCGGTTTCAATAAGTTTGTTCTTCTGTATTGATGACGATTCCGAGAATTCTTTTCATGCAGATGTAAAATTCCCAGTGGCTCTTCCAGCTACTGGATCGCGTTTAGTGTGTGCTCTAGAAAATCAATCTCAGTTTCCCCCTTCCACTAGTTTAGTCATCTTTATTATGAACTAATTTCTTAGGCTTCATCATTGGTCGGCTATGGCACGTGACGTGCACCAATCAGTCCGTTGGTTCCACGACTTTTTATTGACTATTACATTTCATATTAAGTATTATCACTTGATAGACTTCTGGTATTATGACATCCAGTCCATCAGCCTGGAAACTGAGAGAGAGAGAGAAAAAAAATAACTTATATTTATAAGAGCGCGTGTCTTTGGCTGACGTCAGTTATTTTCCTCGCGATATGGCCATATGCCCCTTATGGCTTTCTATCACGTGCATATGGTGGACTATAATGGACAACAGGCTTGAAACCATTACATCCTGAGTCACACCCATGAATTAATTTATACTATATTACCATATGTAATTAGTTATTAGTTAAAGATACATACTGTTTTTTTTAATTAAGATTCAAAACTGTATAATGAATTGAACAGAAACTGTTGTACATACATAGTAAAATGCTTGAATGTTAGGACACAACTAATAGCAGGAATCTATCACGGTCATCAACAGTGAGAAAACCCATCATTACCATCAACAGTGAGAATCCCACCATTGTCATCAACAGTGAGAATCCCACCATTGTCATCGACAGTGAGAAACCCAGCATTGCCATCAACAGTGAGATAACCCACCATTACCATCAACAGTTAGATAACCCACCATTACCATCAACAGTGAGATAACCCACCATTACCATCAACAGTGAGATAACTCACCATCACCATCAACAGTGAGATAACCCACCATTACCATCAACAGTGAGATAACCCACCATCACCATCAACAGTGAGAAACCCACCATCGACATCAACAGTGAGAAACCCAGCATTGCCATCAACAGTGAGATAACCCACCATCACCGTCAATAGTGAGATAACCCACCATTGCCATCATCAGTGAGAAACCCAGCATTGTCATCAACAGTGAGATAACCCAACATTGACATTAACAGTAAGATAACCCACCAGTACCACCAACACTGAGCAACCCACCATTACAATCAACAGTGACAAAACCCACCATTGACATCAACAGTGAGATAGCCTACCATCGACATCCAGTGAGAAACCCACCATTACCAACATTGAGATAACCCACCATTGACATCAACAGTGAGATAACCCGCGATTACTATCAACAGTGAGATAACCCACCATTACCATCAACAGTGAGAATGCCACCATTGCAATCAACAGTGAGATAAGCCACCATTGTCATCAACAGTGAGATAAGCCACATTAACATCAACAGTGAGATACTCACCATTACCATCAACAGTGAGATAACCCTCCATTATCAACAGTGAGATAACCCACCATTATCTACAGTGAGATAACATACCATTGCCATCAACAGTGAGATAACCCACCATTGTCATCAACAGTGAGAAACCCACCATTGCCATCAACAGTGAGATAACCCCCCATTGTCATAAACATTGAGAAAACCACCATTGTAATCAACAGTGAGATAAGCCACATTAACATCAACAGTGAGATACTCACCATTACCATCAACAGTGAGTATCCCACAATTGTCATCAACAGTGAGATACTCACCATTACCATCAACAGTGAGAATCACACCATTGCAATCAAAAGTGAGATAAGCCACATTAACATCAACAGTGAGATACTCACCATTACCATCAACAGTGATAATCCCACAATTGTCATCAACAGTGAGATACTCACCATTACCATCAACAGTGAGAATCACACCATTGCAATCAACAGTGAGATAAGCCACATTAACAGTGAGATACTCACCATTACCATCAACAGCGAGAATCCCACAATTGTCATCAACAGTGAGATACTCACCATAACCATCAACAGTGAGATAACCCTCCATTATCAACAGTGAGATTACACACCGTTGCAATCAACAGTGAGATAAGCCACCATTACCATCAACAGTGTTTGTTTGATTGGTGTTTAATGTCATACTCAAGGGTATTTCACTTATATGATGATGGACACAAATACAGAACATCACAAACAAATCTGCTTTCCGCTACCCTTTAGCTCTGTGAACACCAGGGCAACAGAAAGCTACCTCTTTCCTCGAGTATTCTACAGGGCCATGGCCCACCCACTCCCTCACCAACCATTGCCATCAACAGTGAGATAACCCACCATTGCCATCAACAGTGAGATACTCATTATTACCATCAACAGTAAGAATCCCACCATTGCCATCAACAATGAGATAACCCACAATTACCAACAGTAAGCCACCATTACCATCAACAGTGAGATAACCCACCATTATCAACAGTGAGATAACCCACCATTGCAATCAACAGTGAGATAACCCACCATTATCAACAGTGAGATGATACACCATTGCCATTAACAGTGAGATAACACACAATTTCCATCAACAGGGAGAAAATACACATTACCATTAACAGTGAGATAACTCAGCATTGTCATCAACACTCAATAGTGAGATAACACATCATTGTTGTCATCAATACTCAATAGTGAGATAACACATCATTGTTGTCATCAACACTCAATAGTGAGATAACACATCATTGTTGTCATCAACACTCAATAGTGAGATAACTCATCATTGTAGTCATCAACACTCAATAGTGAGAAAACTCATCATTGTTGTCATCAACACTCAATAGTGAGATAACTCATCATTGTCATCAACACTCAATAGTGAGATAACACATCATTGTTGTCATCAATACTCAATAGCGAGATACACATCATTGTCATCAATACTCAATAGTGAGATACACATCATTGTTGTCATCAATACTCAATAGTGAGATACACATCATTGTTGTCATCAATACTCAATAGCGAGATACACATCATTGTTGCCATCAATACTCAATAGTGAGATACACATAATTGTTGTCATCAATACTCGAAAGCGAGATAAACACATGTAACACACCATTGTTGTCATCAATACTCAATAGTGAGATACACACATGTAACACATCATTGTTGTCATAAATACTCAATAGCGAGATAACACATCATTGTTGTCATCAATACTCAATAGCGAGATAAACACATGTAACACATCATTGTTGTCATCAATACTCAATAGTGAGATACACACATGTAACACATCATTGTGGTCATCAATACTCAATAGCGAGATAACACATCATTGTTGTCATCAATACTCAATAGTGAGATAACACATCATTGTTGTCATCAATACTCAATAGCGAGATAACACATCATTGTTGTCATCAATACTCAATAGCAAGATAAACACATCATTGTTGTCATCAATACTCAATAGCAAGGTAAACACATCATTGTTGTCATCAATACTCAATAGTGACATACACACATGTAACACATCATTGTTGTCATCAATACTCAATAGCGAGATAAACACATGTAACAAATCATTGTTGTCATCAATACTCAATAGTGAGATAACACATCATTGTTGTCATCAATACTCAATAGTGAGATAACACATCATTGCAATCAGCAGTGAGATAGTCCACCAATTCCATAAGCAGGGAGATAACACATCATTGTTATCAAAAGTGAGATAATACATCATCACAATCAGCAGTGAGATAGTCCACCAATTCCATAAACAGGGAGATAACACATCATTGTTATCAAAAGTGAGATAATACATGATCACAATCAGCAGTGAAAAACTCATCATTGCCAACAGTGACATAAAAAACCATTGCCATCAACAATTGAAACATACAATTGGCATAAACACTGAATAATCATTATGTTTAATACAGAAACATCATCAGCATTTACACACCAATTACATCAACAAGAAGTGACCAATAACACCAACAAGGACTTATAGGGACATCACACATTACCCATCCCCTCCATCAACATGGACCCATCACCTCCAACAACTTGGACTCACCATAGCTATCCACATGGACTCACCATTAGTTTCCATCAGCGGGACTCCCAATTATTAAGTTCCATCAACAGACTCACCACTAACATCAAAAGTGACTCACTACTCACATCAACAGTGATTCACAATTAACATCAACAGGGACTCACCAACTCACATCAAAAGTGATTCACAATTAACATCAACAGGGACTCACCACTAACATCAACAGTTACTCACCACTAACATCAACAGTGACTCACCACTCACATCAACAGTGATTCACCATTTAACATCAATAGGGGCTCACCACTAACATCAACAGTGACTCACTACTATAATCAACAGTGACTCACCACTCACATCAAGAGTGATTCACCATTAACATCAACAGTGATTCACCATTAACACCAACAGGTACTCATCACCTGCATCAATAGGGAGTGGTCACTAACATCAGCAGTGATTCACCATTAACATCAACAGGTACTCACCAACCCCATCAATAGGGAGTGGTCACTAACATCAAGAGTGATTCACCATTAACATCAACAGGTACTCACCTCCTCCATCAATAGGGAGTGGTCACTAACATCAGCAGTGATTCACCATTAACATCGACAGGTACTCACCACCTCCATCAATGGGGAGTGGTCACTGACATCAGCAGTGACTCACCAATAACATCAACAGAGACTCACTATTAACACCAACATAGACTCTACACTAACATAAACTGAGAATAACCACTAATATCAACAGGGACTCGGTACTAACATCAGCAGTGATTCATAATTAACACCAACAGGGGGACTCACCACTAACATCAACAGTGACTCGCCACTAGTGTCAACAGAGACTGATTGAGTGAATGATTGGTGTTTTACACCGTGCTTAAGGGTATTTCACTTATATGATGGCAGTGTATTCAAACATTAATTGACACGAGCACAAATAAGATGTCAAGCATTTCCATAATGTTGGAAAGTAAAATTGTCTCCACTGCTAAGTAAAGATTCCATAAAGGTTCATATTAAGTATTTACATCTACAAAGCCTGGGAAGATCTCTGTAAATTATCAATAGTTCAGATCAATGAATCCCGATTCACACTCATTATATGTAATATAATCATTTATTGTTTAAAGATAATATTGTTTATTAATAAAATACGAAACTGTACACTGAATTGAACAAAAAGCGTATAAAATAAGTTATACATATATAGTAAAATGATCGAATTTATGACACTGCTAATGGCAGGAACCTATCAATGTCATCACCAATGAGAAAACCCACCATTGCCATTAAAGAGAAAAACAACTATTTTTCGACCTATACTAATTACTTTTATTGCACATTCACAAAGACAAACATCTGTATTGCACTTGTAACCGAATAAATATAGCAGTTAATTTATTAGTTAATTTTTAAAGCGGAACTGATGTCATTGTACATGACATCTACCACAAGACATCAACCATGATCTTTCCCTGTCTACACACTAGCCACAAGTCATCAACCATGACTTTTCACTGTCTAGACATCAGTCACAAGTCATCAACCATGACCTTTTACTGTCAAGACATCAGCCATAAGTCATCCACCATGACTTTTACTGGCCAAACATCAGTCACAAGTCATCAACCATGACTTTTTACTGTCTAGACATCTACCACAAGTCATCAACCATGACCTTCCACTGTCTAGACATCAGCCACAAGTCATTAAGCATGACCTTTTACTGTCAAAGCATCAGCACCAAGTCATCAACCATGACCGTTCACTGTGTAGACATCAGCAACAAGTCATCAACCATGACTTTTTACTGTCTAGACATCAGCCACAAGACATCAACCATGACCTTTAATTGTCTAGACATCAGCCACAAGTCATTAACCATGACTTTTTACTGTCTAGACATCAGCCACAAGTCATCACCCATGACCTGTGACTGTCTAGACATCAGTCACAAGCCATCAACCATGACCTTTCACTGTCTAGACATCAGTCACAAGTCATCAACCATGACTGTTCACTGTCTAGACATCAATCACAAGTCATCAACCATGACCTTTCACTGTCCAGACATGAGCCACAAGTCATCAACCATTACCTTTCACTGTCTACACATCAGCCACAAGTCATCAACCATGAACCTAAAGTCTGGACATCTACCAGGAGTCATCAATCATGACCTTTCACTGTTATCAACCATGACCAATGACTGCTATCAATAAGTACACATCACCTTCAACAGGTACATGCACTCCTGAAGGAGGAAGTGAAGTCTTCAATTTTGTTAATTTTAGCTATCAGTTAAGTTGGAGTGATGACCTCACTGTCTTCAGAGTCACTGGAATAGCCCCCATATTCTGCAACAAGATTCCCACACAATTTTATCTGATTTTGTGTCCTTAAATCATGGGTTTCCCTAAGGGGCCTAACTTCAGCTGAGCACCTATCAGTAAGCCTTGTAACAAAGTTGGGGTTTGTATTATAGCTGTGCTCTTTTTGGAAATTAATTCGACAGTTTGGCTTTAATTCTAAACATTCTGAAGCATTGAACTTTTCAGAGTTTATTTGTTCCACTGTAGATGTCGCTTGTGGGTTAAGACCTGCATGAGATGGTGTCTCACATATTGCTTTAAATCGTAGAGGCTGGTCAGCCATTTCTGTTGTTGGAATCCATACTGATTTAACAGGCTCCATCTGGTATCCATACAATTGACCGTACTTCTCCTCTTGGTCCAATATAGGGGTTGCTAGTGGACTGAATGACCTTGGTTGACCTGTAACCTTTAAATCTGGGCTTTCCTCCACTGATGAGTCAGATGTTGTTGTCTTTGCGTTATTAGTTAGAGTGACACCTGGGAAAGAAACAGATTCAACACAGACTGTACAAACCATTATACTATATCAGTGAGTCACTGGGAACGCTTTTTAAACATAAGACCATAGCTGAGAAAGAAAATCATCATGTTAACATCTGTGAACAAAATTAACTTCAGAACAACACCAAAGAACCAAGAATTTACACATTTTAAAAGGGGATACTGGTCCCTTTATTTAAAATAAGGCATACTGTTCAAAAAGTAATAACCCACAGTTACCATAAATCAATCACAGAATTAATATAATTATGGCCTTCCAAAATAATATATTTGTTTCCCATAACACAAACATAAAAAAATGGTAGGTAGGTAAACTAATAATATAAAAAGCACTTTTGACTATCTGAATAAAATAACTTTTACATTTACTTTTTTAAGCCTTGCTTTAGGCTACTTCACTTATTTCATGGCAGTGTATTCAATTTTCATTGAAAAAAAAACAAAAACATAACCCATGCTTTTGGGGTGAAGAGGTTTTTCTTTTCCTATTCATGAAAAGTAGTTCCCCATTTTCTGAAAAACCAGGGGGGAAAAACACTGACCATTTGCCGTGAATTGTTTTTTGGTAGGTAGATTACACGAAACAAATAAATTATTATAGATGGCCTAAGCTGCTAATAATTTCAGAAAAAATTGGACCATGTTATTAACATTGGAATAAAATTGTTTAAACAATATGAAGACAAATTTATATAGACATATAGTGTGAATATATACAATTTACTCAAAATACAAGTGTACGTAAAGTAACAAAAACTGTCATTTGTAACAAGGGTGTCTTAAGTATATCATGTGAGGTTTGATGTTGATTTAATATAAAGGTAAGTTGGATGACCTGTAGTATGCGCTTATTGGAGAGAAAACGATTAGACTAAGACCATGAGATATCTATTTAATTCTAATAATTACAGGAGGCTGGAGCAGGTCTTTTCCTCACATCATACGCTCTCTCTGTCCAAGGCACTATCTTCAGGGAACTATCAAACTCGCGGAGTTTCCGTACAAATGCATGGTACTCTCCCTTTAGTTTGTCTATCTCCCTTGAGAACTCTTCAATCTTCCTGTCAGGGTAACACGCTACTTGGGATTGCTGAAGACAAGACAACAATCAGTATATAATAAGGATAATATTTTGATAATTTGTTTTTTAAACCAAGCTGAGAATTTAACCAGTTATTCTTCTTGAACATGTTGATTATTTATTGTCAGATTTTGATCAGTAATGGCCAATCACTTACACTTATTCCACTCATAGTAGGGTGTGCTGGCCTGAGACACAAACACATCAGCTTTGTGTTGCCCCTAGTAAATTTAATGGAAACAGGAAGCTCTGGGTCTTGGAGTCAGTCACAACGAACCATTATGGGGATTGTTTGTTTGTTTTATCTGGGAAGAAACCTCGTAAAAACAACCCCTGCGATTGCCAGAGCCGGAACATGTGAGTCGCTGATATACCTGTGGTGGACAGGTGGACGCGATCCGGTGAACAGTACATCTAAGCAGGTTCAGTTTAGGAAGCACACTCGCAACCACAAAGCCACGGCCCCACCATTATGGGGAAGGAAAGGTACAAATAATACATTGATGTGGAGAACCATTCAATGTAAGACAACTGTGGACATCAGTCATACCATGTCCCAATCTGCATAAGCCTGAGAATCCCAGGGTCCGAAATGTTGCAAAATCTTTGTTACCATTGCTATACAAAAAAAAAATGACTTGCATCAATGATGCATTTAATTCAAGATTGTTATTTGGCCCAGTTGGCAATAGTTTTCTTGGTTGGCATATTTTCTAAAATTGCAAGTAAAATATCGTCTGCTCGCCATACAAACCATGACGGCATAGATTGAGTAACAGCCTTTTGCTATACACGTCCCTTTATAACAAACTCCTGCAAACAAGTGAGATGGCAAATGAATAACTAACTAATACTTGCACATGTTAATGCAATACAAAGAGGTAGTTTTATTTTTGGTATATAAAGAAATGCCAGTGATGCCAAAGTATGAATGAATCACATATAGCCCAATTTCTATCGCTTCATGCCATGCGATGCGGCCGATACCAGACATTTCAGACCCTGGAAATCACATTTTTAAAACTGATATTTGTTGTATAATGATGGCCATCTTTTAAATAGTATCCTTACCCACATGTCTAGATATATTTAGTATTGAGTCGCTAAGTTACAGCTAATTAATGATATAACAACAGGACAAATTACCTTCAAGTTAAAGTCGATGTCTTTCTTGATGCTTGGAATCCACTTCTGGATCTCAGCACTAGAGTTTAAGGTATTCTGTTTGAGACAAAGTAAAGGTATATAGCATGGAAACAATTAAGCATGTAAATGTTTTCTATTGATTAGTTTGATTGGTGTTTAACGTCGTACTCAAGGGTATTTCACTTATATGACGACGGTCACAAAAAAAGAACAACACAAACAAATTTGAATAATTGAATAATTTTTGTGTCTTTTAGAAAGTGAAGTTTAACAGTATTTTCGTTATTTTGGAATAACACTTTCTTAGTTTGAACAGATTCTAGTTCAGAAAATTTTGCAGGTTAAAGCCCGTCCGGGAATCGAATCCACGACCCTCAGAGTAAGGCACCGAATCGCCAGCAGTAAATGCCGGCCACCTAGAACATTCTCATGAACATGTTTAGATAACAATCAATTTTCAAACATGATACATGTTAATACACATCAAGGGCTTAGGCAGAGGGACACCCTGTTTTTGAGAAACTTAAACATGCAAGAGAAAGGGCAACTGGTAAAATTGGACACCCAGTTACTTAAAAAGTGAAGCAAAATGACCATTTTGGACACCATTCTTTTGATTTCTGGCTAAGCCCCTGACACATATGTAACGAAAAAAAAAAAACAATTTAATTTGAGACAGCATAAAAATTATGGCAACATATCGCATTCAAGTAAGATCATACTTCGTACATACCCATATTGTAGGTTACGATAATCAACTTAATCCCAAGCAAGCATACAACCTAAATACCATTGACTGTCACATGTGAGTTTCACACAAAAGCACTAATGGTCTGTGTCCTCTACAGTACGCACAGACATTATCCATACATACAGTGTATATAATGGCTACAATACCAGTTTATACATGTAGACCCATCATGAATAAAACCCATACAGATTCTTTTCAGTCTCAAAAATAAATGAAAATGCTACAGCAGCCTCTCCAGGTACAAATGTGCTGCATGCCATCAAGTATTGTTCCTTGTAAAGCCAGCCGATTGACCTTTGAAAAGATCAAGTTGACCTATGGCCAAAGGTCAAAAGTTCAAATAAGCTTCCTTAAATGTGTTGGTAAATCTTAGCCTGCTAAGGTCAATAATAAAAATACATCAACTGTTATTGCAAAGTAAACATATTTTTGAATTGGGTGTATTTTTTTATTCTTATTTTGCTATTAACTCCTTTTTTTCCAAACAAATTGCTGAATGATTAAATCAGTGTACATAAAACCTCCACAATTATCAGCATTTATTCATTTATTATAATATAAAATATCAAGTTGAGTGTAAGTCTAAACCATATTTCAAGTACATGTACATGTTTCCGCCAGGACACTGTGTTTAATGCACTACTAGACGGTAGGCTTATGAGGCATATGTTATGACTGTAATGTTTTTCAACATAATTTTACATGAGAATTTTAAATTTACCTAAATTGAATAAACCTGAGATTTGACTCCTGATGTCATGCAAAACCCTTCATATTTTAAAATAAAGCTGTGTGTAAAAGTAAATTTCAATCATATGTTGAAAAAGAGAAATATTGAATTCATATCAGCCAAAATGGACATTTTTTGTTTAATAATGTGAATCTCCTGGTAGGTGTTTCCTGTTGCTCCCAGATCTTAAGCAGGGCAGCATGATTTGTTTGTTTGTTTGTTTGTTTGGGTTTTAAGGTCGATTTCAAGGGTATTTTGCTTGTATGACAATGGATTGTCCACTTCACACGGCTCTTTGCCGTATTACGGTGGAAAACCAAGAGGAAACCTCGTAAAAACCATCCCCGCGATTGCCGGAGCCACATGTCATGGCTCACTCATGTACCTGAGTGTAAAGGCAGCATGACGCCAATGAGTTATAGCATCCTGTGATCGTCTTGTCTTAGTTTGTTGTCAGTG
This sequence comes from Mopalia muscosa, assembly GCA_031763545.1. Lineage (NCBI taxonomy): Eukaryota > Metazoa > Mollusca > Polyplacophora > Chitonida > Mopaliidae > Mopalia > Mopalia muscosa. The sequence goes on from JARFOD010130302.1 coordinate 12,258, forward strand.
TGTCGATAAATTCTCTTCACCAATTGGGCTTGCATGTCTTCATGTGAGTGAAATAGTCTTTAGTACAGTGTTAATCCCCAACCAATCAATGAATCCCCAGTCTTGCTAGATACGATTGTATGTTTTAAGATTTTACCAGGACTGGTCTGTAATGTTTTCTTACAAAAAATAAAGCTGGACATCTAACATTTTCTACATAATTTATCATTTGAATTTCTCACTGCTCATAGTGTTAGCTACATGTAGTCACTCGTTTTCCTGTCTTTGAGACAACTAACTCTCAGCTGAAGTAATAAAACGATTACCTCCTGATTGAGACAGTGATCATTTTTTTCTTCTCCAGGCCTGTGCTGTTACCTTTTCCCGGCAGAGCCTTAAAATCAGCTGCTTTGCTGAGTTTTTAAATACATAAATATACATGTGTGAAAAATTAAGCAATATTGCTTTATTATACAAACTTCATTGTATGGTGATCTGATTGACAAAATTTGTCAAAAATTCATTAAACACTATAAACAGGACAGTATCCAGAGCCACTTTACTTACGGAAAACCTATGGGCACCCAAACTATTTCAAGCCCCAAAATTTTCAAATGAATGTCAATATATTACTATTTTCATAAATTCCTGTTATAATCAAAGCTAAAAGCGGATTCAGAACACTGATTATGGTCTGAAGAATTTGGGATAGGAACCTGGGAAATTTTTCTAGAAACTGCCCTGCAAAATTAAGAAAGTGGCCGTTGAAAAATGTATGTTTATTTCCTTAAAACGTATGTATAGTCTAGATTGTAGAAGGTAAGAGTTCTATGTGCATAAATGTACATTTAACAGTAATTATTGGCGGCCAAAGTGTTGAACGCAATCTGCAGATATTAATGGACAATGGAATGTTTATTGCAGTAGAGACTGAAAATCACCAGAATACAAAATATCATCTCTTTGACTAGACAGGCTACAAACCAGCATGGCATGTGGTACATTGTTTGAATTTCTATTTTTGTCCACCACTAACATAGTAGGAAGGTGGGGGAGTTAAGCCATTTAGTATGATAAACTCGAAATTTGAAATTCGAAACTCAGTTGTAACTGATGACTTCAATGGTACACATGTAGCAAATAAATATTTTTTTAACCATATAAGCAATCACAAATTCTGTAATTGACATGTTACTTCCTGTTGGGTGCATTGCACACAGGCATATTTTAATATTGAATACATAAGAGCACCCATAATTTAGAAACCATGAGGATTTGTTTTTCTTCTGTGGTTTTTAATGATGGTATTTTCCGTATTGAAATGTAATGTTGCTGCTGTTTTTCATACATTTATTTGTCTTAAGTAATTTGGAAGGGCTTTTTTTTTAACAATGAGGACATGTTTAGTTTTTGATCATATTGAGTTGATTAGTTTTCTAGGGCTGAAAAGGGTACATATTTCAGACTATTCAGGCCTGTCCTACAAACTTTTCCTGCATAACCTTTAAATAGGTGCCCCGTGAGGGAGCGGGTAGGTCATGGCCCTGCAGAATACTCCCTCGGCTTCCTCGGTCGATCGTAAGAGGCGAGAAAAGAGGTTGCTTTCTGTTG
>JARFOD010130313.1:0-13846 GCA_031763545.1 Mopalia muscosa
GAAGCAGATTTGTTTGTGATGTTCTGTATTTGTGTCCGTCGTCATATAAGTGAAATACCCTTCAGTACGACGTTAAATACCAATCAAACAAACAAACATCAATTTGAAAAAGTCTAATCCTCTCATTATTGTTTCTTTGCTGTTTGGTTGGTAAAATCATTGAGTGTAACAGATTTCCTTTCTTGGAAATATCCAAGTTCTCCCAATCAAGAGTATGCGGAAAATAGTTACGTTTTGTTTTGAGGCGGACGTCAGGCGGGTTTAAATTTCCAAAAGATTATAAATTCACTGCAGATAACATTAGGTGTCCACTTAACAAAGTTTTTGTCCAAAAACAGTTGTTTGCAAAGGGTTTCAAATGACGAAGCTTTGGCATCCGATTGTTCTGATGCTGCTTTCTGGGTCAAGGCGAATAGAGAAGCCGAACTGTCTTTGATGTAGTTTTACACTTTTTTTCTTCTAATTGAAATGTTCATTCAATGCCAAAATATGTATTAGCTGATAAAAAGTACACAAATACATTGTTGTCAATAATACATACAAAATTTAACACTAACAGCCGTGCAATAAAAGACAGAAACAAAAGAACATAATTTTTTTTTAAATTGGCGTGAATATATAACTCTGTATAGGCATATTGATAGATATGCTGCGATTCGTCCAATCAAAACGCAGTTAAATAATCATTCCCTCTAAATTCCCAACTCCAAATTATATCGTTCGAATGGGCACCCACAGGACACCTTTAACGGGAGATAACCGTACAACCGAAGCGTCCAATCCTAAAGGGAATGACAGCTGTTGTTTAACCTAACTTTATTATTTTTATTGCATATTTTCAATGAATATTAATCTTGTCTATTGTAGATTGTATGAATATTGTATACATGCCAAAATAGCTTTTTGAGTAACATATGTTAAGCATGTTATAGTCCGATATGCTGTTTTAAAAGGTCCGTTTTTTAGTACTCAGCTGATATGTACAAATGGTTGTTTATTGTTTTTGTCTCGCTTTGGGACGGGACCCTCATTTTCGTATTATATGAAAGCTTCAACCAGTGCAGGCGATAGGGGACAGCCACGATTAGATGTTTTAACTATCATGTTTTCGAACAATGATGTCAGTTCCGCTTTTTAAATTAACTTATTATCAGCTGTGCTAATTCGATTGAAAGTACTATACAGATGGTTAGGAATACTTTTTGTCCTTTAGAAAGTTCAAGAGTAACAGTATTTTCGTTATTTTGGCATAACACTTTCTTAGTTTGAACTGATTTCTTTAAGATAACCCAGAAGCCTGGGTGGTCAAAGCGGGAGGCATTTACTGCTTGCGATTCGGTGCCTACCTTTGATGGTTGTGTAATTCGATTCTCGGAGAGGTTTCAACCTGTACAATTTTCTGAAGTAGAATCTTTTCAAAACAAGAACGTGTTATCCCGAAATAACGAAAATACTGTTAATACAGATGGGTATATTTGGAAATATGCAATATAAATAATAAGTTTAGATCGAAAAACAGTTGCGTTTACTTTTAAAGCCGAACCGTCCATGATAGCTGAAGTTACCACTTACAAGTGAATTTTAAAAGGACTTGCTCAACAGTAAGACTATAATCAAACATAAAAGAACAAAGCGTCAAATGGGCTGTATTATTTCTCAATTGCTTGTTCTTTATTGACGATGATTATTTATCAACTTAAGTTCGAATTCCAGATGCATGTATAGATTTTGGGTACTCCTTTCACTCGTTTCCAAATAACTACGAACCTTTAAAGAAACAAATAGGGAAAACAATTTGTGATATTGGGATATAAATGTCATAACTTCAACTGTAACATCTAAAAATGTATTAAATGTATTTTATTGCACAAATACAGGTGCAACGCGTTGGTGTTTTTTTCCGAGGTTTCAGAATGACAATGGGACAATCTATCGTTAGGTAAGTAAAATGTCCTCCAGTACCATGTATTTTAGGTTAGCACGATGGATGAAGGAAACCAACATTGAAACCTCGAAAATACAAAATAATCACGAACCGATCGACTTTATAATGATCCGCAGCTCTGAGAGCACCTAGACAACAGGACAATTCCGCCCGCAATCAATGAAAACGCGACCTCGAAGGGAGGGCATGTATTAACCCGACACACTTTACCGCGAATAGGCCAGACTTCTCTGCCACAGTCATTAAGTCCTCTACTTTTGTGTTTTTCTCCTGTAGAAAGCTGGTTAAATAACTATTTAGAAATGGAAGTCTCCACAATTTCGAATTTGTTTTCTTAATATTAAATAAAGCTGTGATTTGGACAAAGACGTGCTATTGGAAAATGAGTAATACCTCAAAATCTGAATTATTGCCTGTAATTGACATAAGAGTAAGAAATTTCCTGACAATACGTTTTTGTGCTGTTACGGATCGCAGGCATTGGAAATTTAAGGTGCGCAACGCAATATTTGTACACAGGTTTTGTGGATTGTTTCTAAGATTGGGACTAAAAGTCGTATTTAAGTTTTTTCCTTCTCATGTTTAACTTGTGTCCGCTCAATAGGCGAAATAAAGCATATATGTGAAGGAAAAATCAGAAGACGTAATGCAACAAACTGTTATGGCGAAAATACTTGATTGTGAAAGTACATAAATTAAAACCATATGTTTAGCTTTTATTTGTTGTTTTAAATAGCTATTTTATCCGGAAATCGTCGATAAGTAGGTTGTATTTTAATCAGCTGATATACACTGTTTCGAAGGTATTCCATAACATATTTAAACAAAAATATACCGTTTGGAATTCGAAGAAATGATCTGGCACATGTTGAATTATTTATATTATTGTCGTTGTATTTTGTTTGTTTGTTCGATTGGGGTTCAACGTTGTACTCAAGGGTATTTCACTTATATGACCACAAATTGTACACATCACACTTCACCTTGCCTTATTACCTTGGAAAACTGGGATAAAACTCAATCAAACCACCCCCGCGATAACCGGAGCCACAACGTTGGACTCACTCATATACCTAACAGTCGACAGGCGGACTCGATCCGGTGAACGGTCAAAATAGCTATAAACATCATATATAAAGTTAAAATTTCACAGCTTATTTATACATCCAAACCACAATGTATAAGTAAACGCATAGACGCATACTGAAAAGCGCTCAGACTACATGTACGTTTACGGCACTGTTTACAATCAATTATTTGTAAGATAATTTTATAGTCACGTCTAAAGAAGACAAATACATACAGGTATTGATCCGAAGTGGTCTATTCATTTGTGCAGTGGCTAAGTAATTCGCTGTACCGTTTAAGGGTTCGAGTCCGTCTGTAGACCACCAGATATTTGAGTCGGTCATGCGGTGTGGCAGCGGTAATAACAGGGGAGATTTTTGAAGAGGTTTTACCCTGTATTCATGCGAGGCACATTGTTGAGACACAAAAAAAACCTACTGATCTTCGTGATGCCAGATCAACAGGATAAAACCCATATAACAGATCAGCCGCCGCCAGTTTTGTTAAAGAAGGAAAACTGAGTATATAAAAAAAAATCCACAAGAATCTGCCCTGGTTGCCTTCATACTAACCCATGTCGGGTCGGCGGGAAACGAATCCGCGACTAATAGGCGAAAAGCATGTGCTAACCATACTTACTTGCCGAAATCATAAAGACTCTTATCATCATTGCCCATAATAAACAAGCCTCTTGCCGTAGCTATTCTGTTGTTATCTGCCGTAATTTCCCCGGAGATGATAGTCAGATTATGCTCGTCGGTTCCCCACAGCGTCGCAGGTGCGTCCATGGCTGCTAGAATGACGGAAGATGATAGCATACATTTTTCTGGTGTCTATATTGTTATGATACAATATAATGGTTCGTTTAGGGTTCTTTAGAGAATTTGACTGTTCTAATGGGAAACATTAAGCCAAAAACAGTTCTTTGATATAATAAGATAACGAGAAATAAATGAAACAGTCAACATGAGGGTTCCAAATCGACCCATTAAGGGTTCAACCAGAGCCTTGGCTGAAGAACCTTAAAGGTTCCATTATAGAGCCATATCTCTAAGAGTAAGGATACCTTCTCTTCCTGTCGCCGGTGGAAAGCCTGGGGGCATCATGATACAATCCTCTGTGAAAAGGGTTTGTAGGGATGCAAAATCGCCTCTGTCGTAATACTTGGTGTACAGTTTGTACTGTTGATTAATCTCATACTCCCAATCTGTATAGAATAAAAAAGATATGAGTTTGTTTTATAGGCGTTTGAAACCGTTCTTACCGCACTTAAGGCCACCACCCTCGACGCCACTGGCCAATAACAAGACAGCTCAGAGAGCACCAGGGCAGCAGGAAACGCCTCTCAGCCCTGAAATCAGGATTTATTCATCCCGGAATATGGGTATAGAAAGTCACAAAAGAAAATTCGTATTGAAATAAAACCGCCAAAATTAGTCTCACCTAAGAAATGTAAAACTGCTGACACGATCCTGTACTAGGCGTATCATTTTTGTAAAGTAAGGGAATTCCCTCCAACCATCTTGGAATTTGTTGATTTTAGCAACAGAGCCATCAAGTTATAAATCTCATTATTGTCATATATATGGTAGGTCAAATGAGTCACGATTTTTCGACTTCCGTTTATTGATTCATATCGTTAAACACCGATTTGCTTCATTTTTATTTGGGTTAATTAGCTCTGACATCAATTGCGGTCAAAGTTGACAAAAGGGGCGTTTTTAAAAGTCATCTGGTACAAAACGACTTTTCGAATTATAGTGAAATTTACGTAGATCAAAGTCCTGTTTGTGTAGCGTCTTAAAGTAAACAACCATTTAGGACAAGGATTTGTAATAAGTACTGTTGTTTACTTTTATGAAGACAATTCAAGTTTGAAATGATTTTGACATTTGGATAAATAGATTAAAAGTTGTAAAATCGCATCATGTACAGGGAAAACACATAAAACAATATTATCCAAACCCAGATATCGTTCGAATGGCGCATTTAGCAACTCATTCGTCTGGACGGCAGATGGTTGACGGTTCGATCACGCCTAGAGATGGGGCTCCGGCAATTGCAGGGGTGGTTGCTACGGTCTTTCCTTGCAGCTTCCCATCGTATTCAGGCAAGTGTGAAGTGGAAAATCCGTCTTCATATAAGTTAAATATCCTTGAGTACGACGTTAAACCCCAATCAAACAAACAAACTTGCTGTTAAAGTGACGTTGACATTATTATATCGAAACAAAGCTATTATTTTTAATACAATAGATCTTGAACACGAAAGCCATATAATAGTTCTGTACGGCTATAACCACTAGCTAAGTTTAAATCAGTTGAAAGTCTGCGACATATTTTGACAAAACTAGTTGACACTCACCTGCCTTGTCTGCATTGGTCTCATTCCTGGTATTCTGACACAAACCCGCGCCAGTAATCAAAAGGATAATAAATGCCTGTCAAAGTAAAACGATTCTGGGTGACCCAACAAAAATTAAGGATAAATATCTGCACTGTAGCACAACTAGAATTCGTACATACACACAAATTCGTACATACACACACAAGATTAATCCTTTTAAGCATTCGGTCTATTGATGTGGTGTGTGTGCCGGGCTCATGGGTCATCACTCTCTTACTCCCAATGTTATCCTCACAAATTCTTGTACACCAGTGAATCTCTGGTTTATCGAGCTGTTGATTGATAACTATAGGTCGTGACGTTTTCTGCCTTATACAGCAATTCAGGATAAGAAGCGGTCCATTCGTATTCAGTTTTGATCATTATGAAAAGGAAAGACGTCTACCTCATATTGAACAAATACAAATGGGCCAGCTTGCTGTAGCAATTCTTCGCAGCTTGATATCAACTGGCTATCAAAAGACAGTAATTACGGTTGCACAGTGTTTGTGATTGATACCCAGGGCGTTATTTGGCCCACACAGATCATCAAAAAATGAAAATAAACCCCAATAAAGTAACGAATATCAATCACTTTCAAAAATAATGCTCCCATAGAAATGAATTGATATGCCACAATGGTTCATATTGTTTTGATACACTCGCTTTCATTCTTTCTGTGAGTTCCCCTATTAGACCTCATAAATAAAAGAGCAATGTATAGCGATGTTTAACCTTAACTACGTCTTATGTTTGCCTGTCGACTCCAACTAGTTTTATCTTAACTGTTATTAATTGCCATGAAGTTAGATCGAAGCAACATGCATTAACATACGGAAAATTATTTACTTCGTTCACAGAACATACCTGCATTGTTCCAGCTTCCACTTGCGTCAAATTAAAACTGTTGTACATATATAGTTATGACATAAAGTAGACTTAACAAAACAATTGTTATCAACCAACCAACTGCCGGGAGACAGTGAAATAAAGATTCCAGTCATAATTCATTGCTGTATTGGAAGTGATGAAAGCCATACAAAACTTCTGTAGCAGACATCTCTTCAACTTTGGATTACTGTACATGTATAGTTAGGATAAAAAGTCGACTTAATTAAGCAAATTGTTATCCGTTAGTCAATTGCCTGCTGGCAGTGAAAGGAAGACACGATTCCAGACATAACTGTTTGCTGTTTGCTAATACAATTAACAGAGATAGAAAATGAAATATCGGTGCACAGCTTGTCAGAGGCAAAGTATGATCTGTGAAATTCCCAAAGTCTACATTAAACATGGATTATCGAGTATATTGAAATCTTTGGTACATATATCATTCTACTAGCCAAGGTTTATTGTCAGATAAAATTTTGGTTTGAAAAATATAAGTGAAAGGTTTTGACTGACCATGCTGTTGAAATATTTGGGTGAACATATGTCAGCTGACGGGAATTAATTTAAACCTGTTGAAAATTACTCTTTCTCTATGAAGTTACTGCTCTTTACTATATTATGAAATGTTTTCTTTCAATCATCTAGATTGCCTTTGAATAATATGCAATTAGGTAAAACCTTATGGTGAGTGAAAGTTTGTTTTTATGTTTAATTTAATTACCTGTTACTCTGTGTGCGAAACAAAACAACCGAACCCATTGATATACTGGCTACGTGGTACCGTTTAATAAGACTGCTACCGGTACATAACTTTGTTTTAGAGATACAGGTCACGGCATCTATGGAACCGCCATCAATCTACTGTCAATGTATTTATTATCTGGCGCGTTATACGCCTTTTCAACCAGCCATGTCCTGCTGTCAATGTAATGAATAACAGTTTCCACAGCTAGCATGGGTGTCGAAACTCTGAAGATCGATAAATAACATTTTTAACACTATGACTACCATGATCCCCTACCAACAAATATCAAATTTTTAAAAATTTATCGAAGAGAGTGTACGGAACCGTTGAAGGGACATGCGAAAAACAAAAACTATTTTTAGATTGTGACTGTATTAGCCAATTGGGCTAGCCGAGCCGTCTTCTATACTTACTTTTCATTGGTTAGCTATCCCTAGGCCAGACTTAGCCAGCCAATCAAAAACATCGTAATATGAACCTGATTGTAAAGATTCATCGTTAGCAACACTGACCACAGGCGCCCGTAGTACAGTGTGACAGAGTATTACTGTTGTATAACAGTAGCCTACTGGCGAAGGGTAGTATTTTTCACATTAATTTTCCAACAAAGCAAAACTGTCTAGTTATCAAAAGAGACAAAATTGATTCAATGGGGATATTAAACCGGTATTATATGGCTGGTGAGTCTACTGAATTCAAGTTTGGAGTTTCGATGGAGAGCAATTATACACCATCAATAACATTTAAATGTTTAAGCTAATTTGTGGTAAAACTTCCATATGAGTGAGGCTACTTGCATAAGAGTTTTGTTAAAAAAATTGAACTATTGGAATATTTGACATTTGAGTGCCCCCAAGACGAAAAATTACCTTCAATTTTATAATAAATAAATAAACAGTAGCAATATGTACCTACTTATCACATAGCAATTTCCAATAAATCAGACAATAGGTATATACACCATACAGTTGGCTTGGTGGATTCTTAAAAATAAATATTTTATCCAAAGATATATTTCCATCATAGTATTTAAGACTATATTTGAATTTTGTAAAACCGGTAAGTTATGAAATGAGAAATGTTTTGGGGAAATTATTAGTCTGAGGGTCTTGGATGATAGATTTTCTGTTATTCTCTGACGAGGAAAAACTAACAATGTTTTGGGCATTTAACGAAGACAGAATTCAGAGCCACAAAGAAATAATCCCCACAATTTTCCCCATAAGTGGTAATTTTGGCTTTCAAACTTAAAAACGAGACCCCATTTAAACAAATCGCTTCTTTGAAACGTCATATTAGACTTAAACCCAGATGCAAATGCATATATCTCAAGCTGATGAAAATTGCACTCTGACCGATACTGTATTTATATTTTAGAGCGAAATCGTTTGTTTTATTTTATTTATTGCTTCTAGCCTACATCGTCAAGACATCGCGGCACCGTAAGTTGTGGTTGGGAAAACACATCGTGATATGTAGTATTGGTTGTGGCAACATCGGGTGTACCAGCGTCGCAAATATTGGAAATGTCAAATAATAAATTTCCTTAGATACTACGTAGCAACCGCTTACAGACTGTTTTGGTGCGTATCTTTATGCAGATCATGGGCACACACTGTTTGGTTAAAAAGTTATTCCGCTGCGCCTCTATAAGAAGTTTTACTAAATTTTAAATAAATTAAACAAAAACGTTTTTCTCTCAGAAGTACTCAAATCAAAGAATACACAATTAACGAAAATATTGAGTAGATAAGCATTAATTTAACCATGACACTTTACTGCGTCGTTAATGAGAAATTGCCACAAAAATACATTGATTCAGAGACATACCCCCACTCTAGAACCTCATTCACTATACTAACTCCTCGCTGTGTGTTTATATGTACAAAATAGACCACTGCCATCTCACATTAAGTACACCGTGTGAAAAGTCGTTATAAAAGCATATATATATTCAGGAGAACTGAAACGCTCGAGTATAAAATCCTAATATGCAGAGTGCCTATTATAATTAAGATTTTCAGACAACTTCTGTTGTTTAGACAGGGCTTATTTATCTTCTATTAGTTTACATGATTGTCATTATTTCATACCAATGTTATACATATAGGAAATGACGATGTCCGTTATTTTGTCTACTTTTTGTTTTCGTTCACTGGACCACTGATTGTCACGGTATTCACCATATTGAACTATCGGATAAATATAAGCACTCCCGACATTCCGCCCATTAACATACAAAACACGTTTAATTTCGTAACCAAGTTATAGATATAGGAAATAGCCATGGACGTTAATTTTTTTATGTTCACTGGACCACTGGATTGTTATAGTATTGTATTCTAAGTGTTTCTCAACCCAATAGCACCTTATCTGTCCATATTCATCACTTTTTATTTTTTTTCAGTGGCCACCTCACTCGAGTGAGGTACTGCCAAGTGTCCACGGCGACCTCAGAGACTACCACAAACGTCTTACTTCGTACCAATGTTATAGATATAGGAAATGGCGATGTCCGTGGTTTTATCATTTTTCGTTCACTGGACCACTTGATTGTTATATAACTGTTTGATAAGAGTTTATCAACCCAACAGCACCTTATCTTTCCATTTTCATCACTTTTAATTTTTCGGTGTCAATTGTGACCCCTCACTCGAGTGGGGTACTGCAAAGGTCAGTTAATTGTCATTGGGCGTGGTTTCTGAGATGTTTCCTTTCGGTTTCTCATATTATTTAAGTAAGATACAGTGTGTCCAATATTGGACAAAAATGCCATCAGAATGCATGGTAGCCAACAAGGCTCCAAATATACATTCTCGCATCAACCGAAGCAAACCTAATGATGTTAACAGGTGGCAACTACATGTATGTACCACTTTAAGACAGTGGACTCTTATTGAATCAGTGGAAAAATTACATATAGTCAACTTAAAACGATATAACCGTTCCATCCGGTTATAACCTCTATTTATTTCTTATTCTTCTTTATTATTAATAATCCATACAGAATTTGTTCACGGTCTACCTTCTCAACCGCTAAAAGCGAAACTTTTCAACTTAATATTAAGGCTTTTCTTTATGTTTTCTTCTTTCCTTTCGTTGCTTTTCTTCTGTATCTCCATCGTACTGAGGCTAAATGCATATTCTGATTCGTACATGTTAAGCTCTCCGTTTACCAGTATCCAGCTTACATAAATTTGTTTATTCTGGATGATTAGTGCTAAACGCCATGTCCAAAGTGTATAGCTGATAGTATGCATAACGCTCTCAATTAACTACATAGTGACTGATTATTGGTTGGCGCCAATTTAATGAGTATATGGCCTGGGCTATGAACATAGATGTATGTTAGCGCTATAGTTAAAGATTTTGTACTCCTAATATTTATACTTCTTTTGCTCAACGTTATATGGTGAATGACAGACAAGCGCCACCTTATTTATCTTCATACTGTTGTGTAGCTAGTCTCGACACACTTACATGTAAACATACCACCTTTGCCTAATTTTATATTCTGATTAATTGGTGTTAGCAACATTCTAATCCAATTTAGTTCGTATCTGCAATCTGATTGGCTTGGCTTTATTTTGGGACCGTAAAACCTAGGATTAACCGTCACAAATTTTTCCACGTCACTTTTACTTATTTTGTATTAATACGCGCTATCAAATCGTACAGATTGTAAACAAACATGACAGACTATGACTGTTCATTCAGCGGTTGCGAATCCGATACAGAAAATTTAATAAACTTGAGGACAGAGATCTAACGCCCGGCAAACAGCATGCAGGGACCAAGAAGCCAATAAATTAGGAATGGTAATTGATTTAAAAATTTATACTTATGTTAGGAACCAGTACCTAAAAAAAGGGTATCAAGATAAATAATCTAGTAATGCGTAACTAGTCTTTTGGTAGTGTTTCATGTGACAGCGTTAAAGTCGACGAAAAACTGTCATCTCGTACACTAGAAACGGAGCGAGTACTAGTGACTCATGAATATTTAGTATTGGCTGCAAAATGATCGAAATTACAAACACAAACAAAAGCGCAATCGGGAATTTTTACCAATAAATTAACAAACACATTTCTGCTGTGATATAATCAACTGATCAAAGCCCACAGTCCCGCTTGAAGATATCTAAATCAGTTGATGCAACCAACATAAATTTGGGTGTCAAACGCAACACCTACATGTAACTGTGGAAATGTTGGTCATGACCTAGAAAGTTAATAAAAAAACACAACATATTTGTCCTCTCTGCTCGCAATATATCCCATATATTTTAAAAAGCAGAATTTTATTTTAATAATTCTGATAATTTGTTTGTGAAAATTAAATAAAAACAGTGGGATTTATTGGAAGTTTTGGGAACTTTATGCCATTGCGGTAAAACACATAATTTCATGCAGTGGTAAATGAGCCCTTCACTGACATCAGCTGTAAGATTATTTTGTCGATTTTTAAACTTTCGCAGCCAACATCGATTTGAATTGGATTAGAATGAGACGATGACGCGTCGCCGGTAAAACTCAATTTGCGACCGTAACACCTAGCATTAACGGCGGCAAATCACCAAAAACAGCATGGTTATTCCCTAATTCACCAGTATACAGTCTACAACCTGATCTGATTGATGTGTGCCTAGCGCCACGTTCAAAGGGTATAATGCACAGACGCTCTCAAGTAACTACACTGTGACTGAATATTGTTTAGCGCTTTAATCGACTGGCCATTAGCGCCACTTTAATGTCTTGTATCATATAGCATGTGTTCCGCTCAGACTGGTAACTGCTTACGGCAATTGTTATATTTAATTATTTTAATTATTTGAGGTATTTACTCTTTTTACATACCTAAAAATCCTTCATACTTTTTCTGGAGTGTAGATCCATGATCAGGGCTATACTGGCCAAACGGTGAGAACTTTTACGTCTACATTTTTTAAATCGAAGATGGTTCTAGTTCAAATGCATTGATGATCTGATTGATTTGTCCTTAGCGCCACTTTAAAATACTATGGTACCCCTAAAGGCTCTTAATTAATTGCGTAGTTACCGATTATTGTTTAGAGCGAAACAGTGAAAACATTTTTGTCCACATTTTTCAAAACAATGATGATGGCAGGTGTTACAATTTAATTGTTTTTAATGGTTACACAGCTCGAACGTGGAACCCGTCAATCGCTGCTCGCAGTCTGAACTTTGTTTTGTTTAGTAACAAATTTAGTCCGGGAAGCAAAACTAAATTTTGTAGAAAAGGTTAATTAGATAACAAAACCTGTAAAACCGGTGACAAAAAGTGGTGGAAAATCGTTAAAGGGTTGTTGAAAGGCGATCATAACAATTCTAATATTTTCCCTCCATTCCTTGTTCAAGGCATTTTTGAATATAATAACAAAAATAAATCTAATGTACGCAATGACTATTTTGCCAATATTTACTCTGTCGATGACCTTGAGAAGACTCTTCCAGCGTTAAATATACCGGATCACAGGCTGCTGGATATTAATACCTCTACTGAAGATGTTTATCAAATCATCAGCAACCTAGATACATCCAAATCAGTTGGACCGGATGAAGTCAGACCCAAACTTTTCGTGGAGGGTAATCACATCATATCACCGATTTTATCCACGTCTTTCAATTTATCCCTGACAAATGGCCTGTTTCCATCTAATTGGAAAGTTGCAAACGTAACACCAATTCATAAAGGCGGATCATTACACGATCCAAAACAATATCGACCTATATCACTGCAAAGTTGTATTAGTAAGGTTTTCGAAAGGGTGGTATTTAAGCACTTATACAACTATCTAAAAAACAATTTATCCCCTTTACAGCATGGTTTCCTATCAGGTCGTTCAACCATAACCCAATTTTAGACATTTGCTCGGACATAGCGTCTGCTTTGAACAACGGCAAAGAGATTTACTTTCTCTTCTTTGGCATCTCCAAGTCGTTTGACTTGGAGTATGGCACCGTGGCCTATTATGGAAATTGAAATCCTTTGGAATAGATGGCAATGTTTTACATTGGTTGGACAGTTATCTATCTAAACGTAAACAACGTGTTGTTGTTCTAGGTCCATTCTTGTTTCTGATTTTTATCGATGATCTCCCGGACAATATCGTAAACCACATAAGAATGTTTGCTGACGACACTAGTTAATATGTTATGTCTGATAATCTTACCAATCCTAATATCCGGGAGAATCTTGAGAGTGATCTAGAGCGGATACAGTCATGGGCAGATACATGGTTGGTCGCGTTTAACGCGTCTAAGACAAAGTCTCTTCTCGTGTCCAGGAGAGGAAGTCCGTCGTTGGAACTTCACACCCTTCCGTTGCAAAACCGAATTTTTCCGTAAAACTTTTTTTTCAGCAACAGTAACTGACTGGAACGTTTTATCGGACAATATAAAAAGTATCGCTGATCCAATCTCTTTTGAAAATAAGCTCTCTCATTTTTTATTTAAGTTATATATACCACCGCCTTGGTACTACGTTGGTAATATACCAGAAAATATTTTCATTCTCGTTTACGCAATGGCTGTAGCTTGACAATAAATGGTAAATGTAGTTGTGGTACCGCAAACGAAACAGCAGAGCATTTCTTCTTATCTTGTCCCCTATATATACTTCAGAGACAACGTATGTTGGACGGAATTGCTGCGAATTAACATGTACAATACTACTGTATGGAGACCAAACACGACCTTGTAATTTAAATGTATCTTTAACAAATATTACTTGTATATACATAACGGAAACAAAGCGTTTCCACTAATGAACAGTTTCCAAGTATATATATT
>JARFOD010130335.1:0-13843 GCA_031763545.1 Mopalia muscosa
ATGAGGAAGCTAAATCCAAAATATGGACTTGATTGGAACAGAGGTTTCCAAGATTTGCCAATAACAAAAATGTGTAATTTACGGGTAAATGACTGAATTAAAGATGAACAGACAGACAAACAGCAACCAAAATGTTACATGCAAAACTAGACCATGTAGGGAAGCTTTGAATAAAATATTAATATGATTGAAGTAGCAGTTGCTGAGATATAGTGATAACAAGAATTGTTATGGGACGGACGGACGGAGTCAGAATGACTGTGGGCTAAAAATGTAAAATACAGCTTTAAACAAAATCAAAGACGTACTTCTAAAAAATTAGGCACCCTATACTACATAACATTGCGCTCTTTACAATGGTACAAATTTGAAGTTTCTAACATGAATAGTTTTTTTTAGAAATACGCCTTGGAAAATGTAAAATCTGCTTAAAACTGAAGTGTCAGAAATAGGCAATTTAAATTTTGCAATTTTAATATATGACTAAGGAAAAACTCAATTATACGGTCCCATTTAACTGTTTGTATTTAGAATTTCGAATTGGATTTTCACCAACATATACTTTAAATACCTACCTTTTTATCCAAGCGATAAAAAAAAAAAAAAAAAAATTCGTTCATTTTGAGCTCAAGGGCTCAAACAGGACCCTAAGATCCATTCAGAAACTTATCTCTGCGAATTTATTAATAACATGAGAAGATTCATCGGTTTGAATTGGTCGTCATTCCTGTAGGAGTGTGATATATTTTAAGATTTATGTTTCAGGAATCGCCAACATATGATAATGTAATGTTGCTACCATACTTGGACATGTGTCTCAGCGAGTCTCAGCGACTGTACCCTGTAATTCGTGGGTGAGTAAGAAAGAAGGAGAAATTTGAAGTATGGCGTTAGACAAGAAAATTTAGCTGTTTTTTTTTTACCAGCAGCCTGATTTACCTGCTGTGTCTGAGATGATTTGTTTCTTTGTTTGATTGGTGTTTAACGTCGTACTCAAGGGTATTTCACTTATGTGACGAAGGATTGTCCAGTTCACACTGTACGCAGCCTTATTACGATGGAAAACCGGTAAAAAAAACCTCGTAAAAACCACCCCCGCGATTGCCGAAGCCACAACATGAGCCTCGCTCATATACCTGATAGTTGATGGGCGGACTCGATCCCGTGAACGGTAAATCAAAGCAGGTTCAGTTTAGGAAGTGTACTCACTACCACTGAGCCACGGCCGCGTCTGAGAAGAAGATTCGTAGTTCTCCTTATTGTATACCGGTGTGTCCCTCTGACAGTCTCGTCGCTCTCTCTATAGTCAGTGACGCCGAGGATATTTTTTGTAAGTGATTGGTATATATATATAGCACTCCGACAATTAATTTACTTTAAGACGTGAAACCACAATCAAATAACATACAAACTGGAGCAACCTTAGTATTTTTAATGAGGTGGAACCAAATCTCGCGAGATTCCACTTGATTTGGCATGAAATGACATCAATGAAAATGTCAGATAAATTCAAAATACGAGCTCAACAGGAACAAAAATATGAGTTGTCACGAAAGCGAAAAGTGAAAACAATAAGCGAACCAGCCCTTACAGAGCCTCATCGCCATCCGTTTCTGGTCTTCGTTTTAGTAATACTACTAAATTATTTACGAAAGCGATTAACGATATTAAGAAAACGAAAACAAGCCTATATTGGTCCAAACTTGCACACAATCTAGTAATACCGGCTAAGGCAACCTCAGTATTTTCAATGAGGTGGAACCAAATCTCGTGAGATTCCACGCGATTTGGCCTGAAATGACATCAGAACATTCCTACAGACAAAAGTCATTCAACCACACCTCTAAACCTTGAGCAAACATAGACATTGGATGCAAGCTCTATATATTAACGTGTGCCATCGGTTTCTGGTCTTCGGGTTTCTGGTTTTAGAAAAATCATTTGCCCTGCCTTACTCAAATCGACAATGCTACAGACAACACCCTTAGGTAGCATCACAGTAATTTTCCCACAGGAAAGTGAATAGCCCGATATTGGATTTTCTTCCTTTTCTACTTTGGTTACAAAGAAACTTAAGCATGTTAAAAGTAACTCCATTTCATGTTCAACGGCAGTGGCTTCTCTGAACGAATGTCGGACAACCAGGGGCCCACTTTTCACAAGAAAATGTCGTATGATAAAATTTACTCTTGTCACAGGCGTAAAAATATCGACGATGTCGTATGACTTTTCGTGAACTTTGGTGCGGCCCTTTTCTTTTATCCGATACCTAAGTAAACCTTTAATGGGTTACACAAAATGTATTTATGTTAATTTTTTTCAGAACATCTCGGCATGTAACCGAGAAGACTATTCTGGCTGGGGTCAGAGTACCAGCGGGGGCTCAAGTCACCATGCTGGGATACAGCCTACATCACGATGAGAGATACTGGCCAAACCCAGAAGTTTTTGACCCAAACAGGTATCATCGTGTTGATTTTTGGTTTCACTTGATTCTTCTATGCGAATAACAGGACAATCTTTCCATGTGACCTTTGACCCCGTGGCGAATGGCGTCTACATCGTACTTTGTTCTTGTTTAATCGTTGGCGAAACATTAACTTTATTGACTACCTCTCTCAATAGTACCATCATTGCTCTAAACAGTGGCCAGGAGCTGGTAAAAAATAACCGGAACAAGACATGACGGTCATCTTGGTTTACAATATATAAACAAATGATTGGAATTCTGAACTGAACAAAGTTAAGGTCATTTATAATGATCATTGGCCCTTTTTCGCTATTCAAACAGGATTTGATTGGCACTTTTATGCTAATGCCCATAAATTCACAACATCTTAGTTGCATACTTCAGCACGATGAACAAATATCTCCTCAAAACTCTTGCAATATATTATCCAAGAAAAATCTAAATCTGATGAATCTGTAATTGTCCAGATTTACACCCGAAGAGAAAGAGAAAAGAAACCCTTACACGTATTTCCCGTTTGGACTCGGTCCAAGAAACTGTGTCGGGATGAGATTGGCTAAGATGGAAGCGAAAATGGCCATGGTTTCTATTCTACAGAGATACAAGTTTGTCAAGGCCCCGGAAACTGAGGTAGGTGGATATATCATCTATATGTATGTACAGTATTTGATCTATGTATAGGTGAACATATGCAGTAAGAGATCTACGTCTAGGTTGTGGGTCCGTATTTAATCCATGTCTAGTGGGATCACTGTATTAGATCTTTAGGTGAAGAGTCTGTGTTAGATCTTTAGACCCTTACACACGACAAGAGTTAAGTCGGATTAGGTTCGTACGTCATTATGACATCATTTGCATACCTAGTTGCGTTCACACGGACATTATAAGCTGGTTTAAACGTTGAACCCGTCTTTAAGCCACATATAAAGATGTATAACACTTTTTCTCAGTATGGAACCGCTGATTCACCTAGATGAATCATTGTTGATAAACAATGGAGCATTTTAAAAAATTATTACGCCTTTACTTTATTTTTACTATTTTTATTTATTTTTTTATAACTTTTTTCTATATTTTATTAATTTGTTTTAGTCCTTTTTTTTAAACATTTTCTATTGTCTTTTTTCTATTTTATTTTTATTTTGTACAGCCCGGTAAGAAACTGTTCATAAAGTTTGAAGAAAAGAAAGAAACAATACTTATATCATGTGTGATAAATATCAGCATGAGAAATAACTTGTTCGTAGAAGCACCCATTTGACATAATCTTCAAGTCGATGTATTTTATGATCGGGTGACGTCACTTCCGATATAAAGTCCGAAAAAAGTAAAATACTGATATATAAGAAAAACCATCTAAGGTTTGTCAAAAATCGCTGGCCTTCCCCTTAATATGTACGTTACTATAATAAAGTAAAATAAAATAACTAAAACAGCAATTAAACCGGTATGTTAGTCTGTGGTCACCTTTTGGTCTTGTGTAAAAGCAAAATGCACACCCCTGACCATTCGTTGGCCTTATAGTACCACCTTAGTGTGCACGCTTATTATCGGTTACACAACAAATGATTACTTGTTAATTGAGGCAAATAAAGTATTTGGAGTGCAGTTAAGGAACAAACAAATTGCCCAGGGTTTAAACTCATTTGAGGACATTCGGCATCATATGCCGAATATGTTTTCTTAATATGTTTAAAGTCTTGTTCTCTTTTGTACTGTTTTCAGGTGCCGCTGACCTTGAAAAAAGGTTTTTTCATTCAGGCTGAGAAGGGAGTATGGCTGAGAGTGGAGTCTCGGTAATTTGTTAAAGTCCCTGGTATCAAACAAATACAACAAATGGGGAGGAAATATTCGAAGTTAAATAAAAGCTCAATTTTTGACTAACAGTTTTGATCTTCGTCCCTGACAACACAAACTATAATAAACGATACAGCTCACGGGTTTCAAGTCTCATTATATCCTTCAGACAAGTATGTACACAATGATCGTCGGAGTATTAGCTGATCAATGTAGCGTCTGATACGATTATTCTACCGAATTTTTAATGCAGACAAAGAAAGTTTTGCCTCCCAATGCATATATCACTTCTATTTCTGTGAAATATATTCCAGCATGAACTGGCTGTATATATTCAGGAGATTAAAATATAAATATATTCTTGTTTATCATATACCTATGAGTCTGACCACACAGATACAGAGGCATCGTATATTTATCCGTATCAAATGGTTCATATACGTACGGTCTGAAACGGGACTATTTTTCAATGTTTACATTCTATATGACAGCGCCCGCTAACGTTACTGGGGAAATCCCTCGACCTTGTGTAGCAGATCAACACTTGGCAACTGGGCCATTTGTTCCATTTATGTTATTGTTACATCATAATTAAACAAAATAAAGCCGCTAGTTAGTGTTTAAAATTGAAAAATGTTTTCTCGAATGTTTTTCTGGGGTGCGTAATTTTAAAGAAAAAATTCACGTGCTCGGACAGTTCGGTCATTGGGGTTTCCCTTGGCGCAGTAATATGATTCTGATGTAAACAAACTTGCGTTCTTCTTTAAATTTCAGTTTCAAACAGTCTAACTGTTTTTTAAATACTGAAATCATATAATCATGCTTCTAGTTTGATAGGTTTTAAAAGATAGTAATCAAACAGCCCGTTTTATTATACGATGTCACAAGTAAACATTGGATTATTTTAAACCTCGGACTAAATAGTATATAAGTAGTAGTTTGCCTCTGTCAAGCGATCCTCGTCGAAAGTTTGTAAACTTTGTCCCAAAAATCGATTTTTTTCAAGAAACATTTAAGGTATATGATAGAGGGATTACATGTAAAGTGTGTGTTATGTGTCGTTATATCAGCTCTCGTTGTCTCGATTGATACTGCACTCCGACCTGAGACAACTCGAGCTGATATATCCTCACGTATCACGCCCTGTACATATAATACTAAATACAACGGGTGTTCTGAAAATCGACCAAGGGGTCCAGCAAGACCTTAACCAGACAGGCCAGATGATACCATTATTATGGCTTACGACCAGAATTAGTCACAATGAATCTCCGCCTGTCGACAGAAGTAGTATGTTTCTGTTTTAATTAGAAACGGCTAGGTAGCATCTGGGAAATTTTTTCGAAACATTTGTGTAATGGACTGATCACTTGAAAAACGAGAACTAACTTTCATTAAGAATTTACCTTGCCTCCAAGATTACTTACCACTGAAAGGCAGATGAGTGTTTTATTCGAAGTCACTTTCTCATAAAAACAAGTAGCAATTTTTATAGTAATGATTTTCGCCTAAACTTACAGCAAAAAACATTCACGCGAGAGCTGCTGAATGTGCTGTAAAACACTAATCAATCAATCAACGATGTCTAAGTGCGAGCCTTTAGACTGTACTTTGGTGAGGCTACATCGGTCCCATTCTAATATATTATTTCAAGATACAGCCGGGTCATCTTTGCACTTCTTTTATCTGCTGATCTTTGGCATACGACGTCCCAAAACTTGGCGAAAATTAATGCGCATAGCGTACAAGAGTTGTTTTTGTTTTGTCCACGATAGAAATTCCCAAAAGAATACGATTGCATTGGTCAAAGGCTCAAGAACTCAAATAACAAATTCACAATGACAATGTATATTATTATATTCGTGGTTTAAAACCTAGACATTGAACTATTAAATTGAACACTGACCAAGCAGCAAATCAGAGGAAAACAATTATTTGATTTATTTCAGTATTTTTTTTTTAATACTCCTATTTTAACATCAGTTTTGTCAATTGAAAAATGGCATTTAATCGAATTCTGCTATATATGTGATACATAACCCAAAACATAAGTCTTACAGAGAGGTTGATTATTACGCGAAAAATTAAAAGACAATAAGGTTTGGTATTAAATGACAAGGTAAGTGTTTAGTATAGTCAATATTCAATATATGTTGAAACACCGTATTTTACTTTATTTATAACATAAACCTTTATTGTTCGTAAGAGTTCAAATAAACAGTATATGAAATAGATATTCCACGGGATTCGGAATTTTATAGAGGTGTAGTTTCTGTACATGGATCCTCAATAGCCACATGCGTAGAAGGTAGTTCTTGTCTCGGCTTTGGATCGTCTGTAAGGCGTAATAATCGTCGGAAATAGCAATTATTCAGACACAACTTTTTAAAACCTTCTCTGAATGAGCACGAAACAATAATTAACAGGAAGAATGTTACGCAGTGATTCAGAATTGACAACATTTGTACCAAGCTTCTTGTTACAGTAAATTGTTCCAATATGACCTTGTCACACAGCCATGACACTGGTATTTGGAACTCTACAATTTTTACAGTTGTAGCCGGCGCAGCAAATAAAAAGAACACCATAACTAAAATCAAGGTACTGATTGTAGCCTCTCTTTCGTCTGGTCTAGTTGGCGTTCGGAGACCATGTGGTAGACGCTTTAAGCATACCCCAAGAAGAGTAAGTAATGAAAACACAAGAATTGCAACCAGCGGCAAGAAATAATAAAAAGTATCCCAGATCCAGGGCCACGCTCTGGAATGAAAATCGTATTGCGTAATTATGCAAACTTGATTGTCAAGCTCATAAGTCCACAGGGCATGAACACTGATTGCCGTTAGTCCAATAAGTATAGTAATTATAACAATCTTACTAATAAACACACTGCAAATCTCCATGGCCTTATGTGGATGCCACACAGAAATGTAACGGTCTATTGACATAGCAACAGCAAACCACGCCGGAGAATGACCTATTACATTGGCACCAAACGACCACATACGGCACCCCCAGTCCGTCCAATCTGCTATATACGGTTGCCTTGCCATGAAACAAGCCCATGGAACACCAGTGCTGACGTACAAAACAATTGTATTGGCTATGATGAAGGCCCTTAGATATACAAACACAGACAAGTTCTTGAAATCCCTTCCTCTCATCACAAAAACAAGTAATATGTTCCCTATTGTACCGACAGCAATGAGAATAGGAGGTACATAACGTTGCATTGTTGTTGCAATAAGGCTTTCGGGTAATCCTTCAGATAAGCACGTATCGCAGCCATCGTGAATAATGCAGTATGTTTGGTATTGCGTTCCATTGATTTCTTCCTGAGAATACAATGTATCGTCAGCCATCATTGCCAATGCTGGTGAACTTTTACAACAATGCGAAGAAGTTATCCGTTTCACTGTTGCAACTGTGGTCTCCCATCATAAATTTTGGTTTACACTCAAATATTTCAACATGGAACAAAATAAAGGGGATTATCTAGAAATCCAATTAATCTGAAAATATCCCAACTGTTGATTGTAATTATTGCATGGGATGAATGACGTCCATGTAGGGGGTAGGATCCGTAGTCCGAGTGGAATGGCTGAATCAAACACCTAAAACAATACAAACAAGGCAGACATTAAAATACGTGTATTAAACTTTCGTTTCCAAATATTATATGTCACAATATACAACCATGGATTAGCTCAGTCATATGTCACGTAGCTGTTTCCTTTTGTTGTAGCGGGTGGTCAGAGGGAGCTTCATGTTGCCCTGGTGCTCTCAGGGCTAAAGGAGAACAGGAAGCCGATCTGTTTGTGGTGTCTGTACTATGTCCAGTTCTCGTCTTGGCTTTTGTTTAGTCTTGTCATTGTTGTCAGGGGAGTCAAGGGTGGTTTTCCATTACCAATTGAGCTGACACGTCGCAATATAAGTGAAACACCCATTAGTACGACGTTCAACCCCAATCAATCAATAAAACTTGTGTTGTACAGTTTCAAACAAAAGCAGTGAAAGCCAAGTTGCGCTAATTTTAATGGCGTAATGAAAAAGGACTAATATTCAACGTTAATTCATGTCTGAACCCCCTGCCACCCATTTGGTAACCAAGTGCCATTCAGTCTGTCTAATCGGATTAAGAAAATCGCTTGCGGATGTTTTGCTTAGAAGTACTTTCCGGTCCGTATACAAAGCATCTTTTTCGTTATCAGCAATTTCCTTGAAAGCAAATAACAGGCCAAATGGCAACGCAGGCTAACAATCGGTTGAATTCATGTTGAATTCCCCCAAAGCTAGCTTCAATTCTATTGAATGACAGTTTTATTGCTCACAAATCGAATCATGCTACGGTCCTTTAAATTAAAAGAAACAACAAGAGAGTAAAAGTAACACGAATGGTGGACACATTCCGGCAGAAGCATTTGCCTTGTGTAGGTGACAATTGTCTACTTAAATAAAACACCTTAGTTAAATAGTGAATTCAGTTTTTACCGGAGTCAATATGATTGTGAAATTGACAACTGAATCAAAGCCCGTTATATGGCTGTTGAATCCTTTTTTTTTTTTTAATTCGAGTCAAACGACATGCGGGACAATGACTTAACACAATATAAGAGTATCACAGATAGATCAACATTGTGTCGCCCTTAACTCGGTGACACCGGCAGACACCCACCACCGACCTTCCCTCTCCCCACCCTTATTTGCTGCGAGGACTGTCGATTGTATTGGGAGCCAAGGGGCGAGGCGAGACAAAAACTTGGCCGATCTGTGGCTGCTCAGTAGCTGAATAGTAATCCAGCTGCAAAAACACAAGGCTCTAATAATTAATAAGCATTGCACAAATGATTTTGATCCAGTGTCTAAAGGAAGGTGAATCGATGTTGAATCGGACCGACACATTTTAGTTGAACACAGGTGGCCTGGTTGTTTTTAATGTTGTTGCGTGTGCTTTGTCTTGCTAGCAGTATTGCAAGCTGAGTCAGTTTTAACAGACAAGTAAACTGAAGAAAATCTGTATAATTCCAGTATGGTCTAGCCGGACTTGGAATTGAAGCCTAGAAAAAAACACTTAGAGAGTAATTTTGAAAGCAGATAAGATAAACTTAACGAACCCTATCCATGTACCGCTGGTTTCGTTACTGTAAATATCCGTTAACGATTACATCTCCTCTTTAACAACCAAACCTTTCTCAAACCACACCCCATATAACTCTACTATAGATATGTTGGTCATTGCATCTCAATACACAACTTATACAATGAAACATAGTCGCTGATTGGTCAACTGAAATGTCAAACGGACTACTTTTATGTCAAATGTCTGATTTTATGCAAATTAACCATGTGATCTCTACAGGGTCTCAATGATTTAGCTTTTACAAGTAAATGGGTATATTAAAGGACATGAACCACAAATTTCTGTGTGAGGTGTGTTTGTCTCGTTGATTACTTTTTTCACATATTACTATAAAACATGAATTCTTCGTACAGAAAATATATTCATTTCGATTGAAAAATAGTCCAAAAGATATTGTTTTAGACATCCCCGTAACGCACCCAATATATAACATGTAAATATTTTAAAGGCATATTGTTAAAGTAATACGAATGTTTGAGTGGACGTAATTGGGTTAGTTTTGTTTCGCGCAACCGCTAAAGCTTGGACTACTTTATATGGAAAGAGAGATTCAAGTATTAATTGCTCCGACAAAAAGGTCGACAAATATCGTTTTATAGTTGAAATTTTCCACAGAAATTGGAAACTGTTCGAATATGGTAAATGAGAAAATTATAATGTTATTATGGGAAATCTCATTCATTTCCAGCTGGAGACTTGGGAATGAATAGGCTCGAACGTCCGCGAAATAGTCATCGTTGTCATTGTTAAATGCATCTGTGATGGGATTAAGAGAACCTATGAGTACCAATAAAGCTAGCAATATGCTATTACGGAACGTCTCCAATTGCGACATAAGTATGTCTCCCAAATAAGCCATTACTAATGACGTCCCTATTCAAGCTTATTTCGATTTCGTTCAGAGCATGTCTGGTTATGTCTAAAGATCAGATAAAGCGTTATTGATAGGTATTAATGTCATGAGAAGAAGTTGTGCGTAGAGATTTAAATTACAAAATCCTTAACTAACGATGTGGGATTGCGGCTTTAATAGAGTATTCTATCATATACTGAAACATCAATAATTGATAACAATCCGGTCTGACTAGTTCTCAATACATTAGGCCCATTTATGGCTTTAAGAATTTATTGACTTTGCGCTAATTACAGTGCATTGTTCTCCACATTCTGATAAATGCGATTGATTTGGCTACAATTTGTCGTTTAGCGTGGTCATTAATGAAATATTAAAGTAGGCTAATATTCTGCTGGACATATGCTTGTTTCCAAAATAAAAGGCTTAAATTGAAACTTTGACGCATTGCAATTTGGATACATCAGAAAGAGTTAGCTGGCACAACCATGGCCAATCGTATTCTCGCGAGAGTTTCTAAATTGGATTAGACTAAGACAACTCTCGTAGACTATGTCAGGCAATCGCGCAATAATTTCCGCCAATTTTTGGGCGACGATTGTCACAGATCAGCAAACGAAATAAGTTCAAACCAAAAAGGCCCAGGATGTATCTTAAAATCAATATCTCGACGTAGGAGGCAGAACAGATTATACTTTAGAAAGAACCAAGGTGTGTGTTGACTTCTTCGATAAACTTTACGTAGAAATTCTATGTTAAACGTTGCAATAAATTTGTGTGCCGCCTGTATAAAAATGTGTTTAAATTTTTGCCAGTTGGTGTCGAATGAACCGGCTTTAGCTCCGACACACAATGTAATTCCACACATTAAGCTACTTCTAAAGAGACTACAAAAGCGTTTGACGGTTAACGGTAAAAGAAACCAAAGGGTTTTTGTCCGGGT
Source organism: Mopalia muscosa (assembly GCA_031763545.1). Taxonomy (NCBI): domain Eukaryota; kingdom Metazoa; phylum Mollusca; class Polyplacophora; order Chitonida; family Mopaliidae; genus Mopalia; species Mopalia muscosa. The sequence goes on from JARFOD010130335.1 coordinate 11,204, forward strand.
TATATTCTTCGCTGGATGTACTGACTTTTATGGCCCGTCCTGCGAACTTCTACGTTTTCAGACGCAGCCATGATGAAATCCTGCTGAAAATGGCATTGAGTCTAAGATACACCCGGGCCATCTTGTTTTTTACTTATCGCGAGAATACGATTGTAACGAAAGTTGAAAGCGCATTGATTGGATATAATTATAACAGGATCAATCAGTTTTTTCGCCAGGGGCGTAGCTATATAGTCTTGTTATAACAGCTTGGTCCGCGAAGGGTTGTCTACCTGCGGCCGTGGCTTAGTGGTTAGCGAGTGCGCTTACAAAGCCTACTCCGATGTACCGTTCACAGGATCGAGTCTGTTTGTCGACCCTCAGGTATATGAGTGGGTCACACGATGTGGCTCCGGCAATCGCGGATGTGCTTTTTACGAGTTTCTTTACGGTTTTCCACTTGTTTTAAACCCCAATCAAACAAGCAAACAAAAGCCAAAGATTGTTAACTAGAGTAGCTCGAAAAGAAACTATTGACCAGCGAATATGGGGTAGCATAGACTTTAGATTTAACCATAGATTTAATATCTAAAATAGGGACGTTCGAGTTAAGGAATTAAACAAAACACAATAACGGAGTTTGTACACCTTGAGCTTTAGGCATGAGTTAGATATTATTCTAATTATGTAATAGATTTAAACAATTCTTATAAATGTAGGTATATTCAGGGAAGTTTGATTGGTTTATTTTAGTCTTACTGCCAATGGGGATAATGGAGATATTCTAATAATAAATACATATTGTTCCTTCGCACATTTTTAAAAATAATCCTTTTTCTCAAGCCTCTATTTTCATGTTTTGTTGTTTTGGTAATCGCTGAATAACACTTTCATTTGACTGGCTGACAAAATGATTACACTAAGGCTCCAGTGACGGTTTTGTATTCCTAGAGCAATTAACGCCGCTAGCACAACGATAACATGCGACACATTTCCTTTATTGGAAAATGCTTTTTTGTCATTAAGGAACAAAAGATAACATTGCGTCGCCCCAAAACAAACTGCCCTTGACTAAGCGACCAATATAAGCTAATAGATTATACAGTTCTTATTCTTTCTTAATTAAATTCTGTACAAAAGAGTTGAGTTCTCCTATATTGAATGTACCACTCGCGCTTTCTAGCTCTGTATGGTCCATCTCAAGTATTTGATATAGACTCTCCGTCAATCATCAGGGTACGTTTGACGTAGTAAGGAACAGCGGCAGATAGATAAGCTGTCGGCTAGTTAAAAGCGACGTCAAACACCAATCAAGCAAAACAAGCAAACAGATATTTGGGTCTCCAATTCAGTAAGGATCAACTTTAAGTACGACGTTTAACACCAATGAAGCAAAATAATTTTTAAAAAATACTGCGTCTCTCTCATTCGGGACCGACCCCCGGGAACGTAATGCGCTCCACATTATGGATTAACCCCATGCCTTTCTTCCTGAAACAAGTGTTTATCGATGTGGCACACGTTAAAAGATTGTTATTTTAGAGGGGTATATTATTTTCAAAAATTTTAAGGACTATACGGTCGGTTACGGGCACAACAGTATGCGTGAAGGAAGGTTTATACTTCATAGTTCATAGCTAAGGGGGTAATCGCGAAATTCGATTGAAATATGATTGTTCTTATCTGTGTATAAGTTAGTATTTTATAAAAATTGAAACTTGATGCCGAAATATTAGCTTATGTCGCTGATTTTACTTTTGTCCACGGTTTTTGCATCACTTATGACAAACAAATTAGAAAAACGCTCTGTAATTGTCCTATAAAAGCATTAGGATAAACGTCAAAATCCGCGTAAGAAGATTGGACTCCAAAATGACTGTTAGGGTGTCGTGCAATCATAAGCTCGCATCAAAAACCATTAACGCCTTCAGTTTAAAGAGGATACCTAGGAGAGTTAATGACAGGCATAACTTGGATCAAACCTATCCACACCGTCCATGGAAGAAAATAATAGGCAACTTAGAATATTTTAAACAGATCAGAGTCAAATGTACTCCTGTCGCAAGTGGATCTTGCAATGTACACTTGGAAGCTTGGACGTTAACCAATCTGCGACGTCGTGGGTGGAACTTCTTTAAATGGAACGTAGCCCTCGTCTACAAAGCTGGCCAGAGTTGACATTTTATTCTCGTAAAATTATTTTTTTTTAAACAATATTTTTAACGTTTATATCACGGTAAGGGTGAAGTGTCAATCTTAACTAATCCTTCGTAACAGAATAATTGAACTGTTAACATTAAGCCGATTGGAGGTAGCAGGATTTCCGTTCCCTTGAACAAACTTATTTTCCTCGTCTTATCCCAGCCTTATTGTGTGGATACGAGAATCTGGTTTTATCACTAAATTGCTCTACTTTTAAGGGCAACAGATAATACTTTTTAGTATAATCTTATATTTTTCTGGTACTCTATTTATCTATTATTTTTTCTAGGGCTTTTTCACATAAATAGCAACTTAAAACCGATCTGTTCGTTTCTGTCTGTTTTATCTAGTGCTTTTCCATTCTTGCAACCGTTTGTTATCAGTGTTTCCAGGAGTCTATTAACTAGAAGTATGTAACTGCTTTTTAGTAATGTCCACGGCATTGAAGACCAACGAAAA
>JARFOD010130346.1:0-13843 GCA_031763545.1 Mopalia muscosa
TCGTCATTTAAGTGAAATACCCTTGAGTACGACGTTAAAGACCAATCAAACAAACAAACAAATTCACCCTAATACACGACTATTATTCTATGGGCGGAAACAGGGACACAAATGTGTCGTATTCTGCGCTGATGAAGGCTGCAGTGCAACCGAAAATCCGCATTGCCAAATGCTTTTAAAGTGCTCTACGGTGGGTAACTTAAATTCGTTCATGATTTTATCAGTTTCAAACGAAAAACTAAAATCCAAGGCTGACGCTCTTCCAAGCAAAATTCATAATTATTATCATTTCTATTCATCTGATAGTTATCTACTTCAAAATCAATTTTCACATACGAACACACTGTTAGAAAATATGGCTCTTATAAAACCCTCTATGGTTCTTTAGTCCTGGCTCTGGTGGAACTCTCGCAGCAACTGTAATAATTCCCTTCGTTTTTTATCAAAGAACCATGTTTGCGTAATAATCCATTAAGAACCATACTGTTTTCTAAAAAAAACAAATTCTAAAAACAATTATTTTTAAGAGGGCAGGATGGATTCCCTGTGGCCTGTATAGGTCCAACTTATTTTTCAAATCGTTTTTAAAAAATTCAAGGTCACCAATGCTATTTATACGATCATAAGGTTATCAACGAGATCAAAGTTTAAAAAAAATAGAAAATTACAATTGATGATTTTAATAAACATACATGTAGTTCAATGTTGTACCTGGTTGACGTACATATATATAAGCGAGATCCTAATCATGTCTAATTACCAGTTTGCAGGTGGAAGGAGGAAGGGCCGCTATCATAATTATATACCAATCTATTAATGGTATCGTTTTAAGTATGGTAATAAACACAGCATACAAAAATGGAATTAATGAATATTTTTTACTAGTTATTCTATATATACCTTGTCTTTAACACTCAAGCAGCATAACAAATGTGCGTGGGAGTTTATCTGGAAAGAGTAACATGTAGGTTCTGATGTGCCATTTTTCAATAACTTAACTAACATAACATATCATATACGTTAATAAAATTTTGGCCATGTCAAGCGCCGTAATGTTCTGGACTTCGACCAAATCAAAATATAGTTTTTTGATAACAACGTAGATCATATCAATACCAATTTAAATAGCATAACAGATCAAACTGAATTATTTATTTGAACGTATTTAAGTAGGTATTAAAGCAAAAGATAATTAATTGCACATGCAATATGTACGTTAGACAATCGCGTCGTTTGGTTTATTTTACTCTCTGTAAATATTTCACTATTCTATCAACACATTATTGGTATTTTAGTGGATATTATTAATAGGGACCATTTATAATGGAAATGACTTGTGTTGGCAATTTCTGCAAGACCTTATGAAGGATGAAACTTCGTTATTTGGTAATTAAGTAGCTAATATTTCATCATAAAGGAAGTGTATTCAGCGGTTGTGCTAATAATCTCATTGAGCCTGTCGATGCACACAATCAAGTGCCTTATTAATTCGTTGAGTGTTATCACTATTCCCTCTCCAGCAAGCGAATTACATAATCAGCGAATACTACTTGCTTTATAATAGTATTTTTTTCTGTCTTAAAACTAAAATCACACCAAAGCCAAAAATAATAGATCTGCTCTATAGAAGGACTATATATTTAAATAAAAACATATGGCTCAGTTGGAGACTGTCCACCTGAGAGAAAATAATTATCTGTGTGACTTATTAGCGTTATCGACCCACGAGTTTGCGGGATGAACAATTATGTCCTGAAAAGTGCTTTTGTTCTAATTCATCCCTCGTAACCTAATCGGTACATTGACGTTTATTTCTGAATGAGGTCAATGGGATTTAATAGGAGGTAAGACATCAGGATATTTGTCATGTATAGGTGACCCTAATCATGTTAACATGTAATTAGAGAGACCCTATACTTATCGCAACTAGTCATGTAGCAAGCTGGACGGGGTAATCATGTTACACATATTTATGCCTGGCTAAACCATGTTCACCTGTTCATTATAAACTTAATTACAGCCTGAGCTGAGCTTCGAATTCCCTTATCAAACAATTATATAGTAAATATATTGTACCCACAGATAACCATACCAATACCTGCCGATTAAAAATCAATACTTCGTTTTCGGACCGACAGTTTTCTTTATTTGAACTGTACTCAGATGGATTAACTGTTAATAGTTTTGTTATCTGGGGCTTTGGGCTACATTTCATTCCCGTGACTGACCGACAGACTTTTGATGTGCACCCTTAACAAAACCTGGTTATTTTCTTCGATTTTGATCCTCACCTTTGCAAATCAATTATTGATTAACTTGAATCAATCCTGAATTGGGACATGATCTGTTTTTAAATACCCTTGATTTTAGTTTTATGCGTAACTAACAATTGTCATACTCTTGTCATTTATTAAACAAATGACCATATCAACATATACATATGTGTTTGACTTTGTTGTTGTGTATGTTGTCTGCTGAATTAAACAACTGTCTAACATAAACCAATTTACGTATAAAACCATGTAGTATCTAATTCCCTCACAGATGAAAACTGATTATCTGGCTTATCCTTGTTTACACCTTATTCTCCCTGAGGAATATTGTGAAGCTGAAGGCTCATTCATTCTGACGACTCCACAAAATTTAATCTCCATAGTTTGAGAAGAACGATAAATAATCACCAGCGGTTAAGCAAAAATGAATGGCTTTTCATTTTTTTTCTTTCCTCTATTGACAAATAGATCTTGTTGAATTTTAATTTATTTTCAATTGCAGCTAAACTGTCTACGTTGATTTATGTGTTACGTTCCGTAGAGGTAAGATTTGTGCGAAAATTAGTTGACCGAGTCTGGAAAAAGAAGGACAAATCTATTTAAAAGTTGTTAGACATAATAAAATCCAATAAAACAGTTCTATCAATTTGTCATGCTGTATGTGTATGTATATATACAAGAGAAACAAAAATCTATAATAAAAAACTTCCGTTTGATGCGCATCTCCCCTCTGCATCAGACAGGTTGTAACAGCCATGCCCTTAAGCTGGGATATTCATTGATTAATTTTTATATCACTGAAATACCAGCTTGTAGATTGGCTTATTCCTAACCCATGCTGAATATCGTAGTGTTTACATATTTATCAATACTTTATATACAATGTAATTGGGCACTACCTTCTCTGAAGCTATCTATGAGTTACCCATAACACAACTCGAGATTAAGATCTATATAGAAACTTGTCTCTGTGAGTTTATCTAGAATATGTTTGTTTGTTTGTTTGATTGGTGTTTAACGTCGTACTCAAGGGTATTTTACTTAAATGACGACGGACAGAAATACAGAACATCACAAACAAATCTGCTTCCCGTTACCCTTAAGCTCTACGAACACCAGGGCAACAGAAAGCCACCTCTTTTCTCGCCTCTTACGATCGACAGAGGAAGCCGAGGGAGTATTCTGTAGGGAAATGGCCCACCTGCTACCTCAGGGGGCTGTTTAGTTAGAAACATTATGATAGAACAATGCCAGAAGTTTACCATAATGCATCACTTTTAAAGTTGCATTCTTCTGAATTTTCTTGTGTCCTACATCACATAATACGTATATAACAGTGGCATACTTTTAGTTAATATACCTATGGTATTATTAATTAACAGGTATTTTGAATATTTTAATCAATATATGTCCCTGTTCATGTGATTAAGTTTTGAAAATTGATTGATTGATTGATGTTTACTAACTTTAGTTAACCTATGTGACAGTGAAAAACAAATATAGGACATTCATTCAGTTAAAAATCATCAACCATCTGAATCACATAAAAAAATTGGCCAACACTCTAGCTGGATCTAAAAATAAAATGACACCCATATATCAAGTAGTTCTTGCGGAAAAATAATTCATAAATATCTATTGCGTTGATGTGACAATACATTAACTTGATATCAGGATAAAAATCAAACCCAGTCTACTGTATCAATCTACTATAATACAGAACCAGTTCAAAATAAGCAAGCTTCAGAAGAAATAATTGGAGCCCTTGGTGTTTTCTGTATTCTTCATTAGACAGATCAATTTCTGGTGGTTTCCTGTGAACGGCTCCAAGGTGTATTGAGTAGTATTTCCCTCCCACATCATTCTAATCTCATTCTACTACAGTAAACACCCCAAATAGGTCAGTCTAGTCAAGATTTAACCATAATTATGTTGTTATTTGTTCAGAAATATAACTCAGTATTTACACATTTAAAATAATCCCTACAACTAAACAACAATAAGTGAGTTGAATCTCCTATGTAAGGCCTGAAGGGTATTCCAGGACACATTCTCCACTTATTAATTTGTCTTCATTTAAACAGTGTGAAAGCATACCTCATTAAGCTATTCATACATGTAAAGCATATAAAAGAACTAGATAAAGACTAGCCTACCTCTTACTGTTTTGATTGATCGATTGATTGATTTTAAACGCTCTCCTTAAGGCTATTTCACTTATATTACAATGGTATTTTCCAACACCGACATCAGTATAACTGAGATGTGAAGCGTTTGCGTAATATTGCTACTCTCCAAACAAACTGCCCTTAGCCAGAGGCATCTCTTTCATGGTAAGTAGAATGTACATCTATCTTAAGTAGCTTTTTACATTGTCTTTGTCAATATGGTTAATAGGAAGTTTGCATATAGCTAATCTTATAAGACAAATGTAAGTTTTCAATGTGCTATCTCACATTGTGAATGACACACATGGATGCTTATAATCATTATGAACAGCTTTAACATGCTCCAGTTGAAATGTTGAAAATATTTCTACAACTGTATCCTGTTGGACATTTAAAGCAAGGCAAAAATTCTACGAATCTTTACAGGACAATTTCAATTTTAAACCAGCCATGTCCAGCAAATGTATAAAACAAAAATTAAATTCAACCCTTGCCACTTACCATGCTGCCTGAATATTCTACAGGAGAAATGTTCATTTAAAGTAATGTAGTTATTAGGAGGTGTAGGTTTTCTGTGCACACCCACTCTCTGATACACACCTACATCCTGGCCTGACCACCTTACATGGTTGAACAACATTACCAATACAGTCATTGAGCTGCTCTGTTCAGCTCAACGCTAGTTAAACACAGCTTCAAATCAATTACAGACATTTTTTTTCAATCTCTCAAGAAAGCTACAGACTTGGATTGCAATATAAGAAGAGTGAATTCATAAATGGATCTTACTTCAAATGGAACTACTAAAAACAAATCAAACAGATTAATGATTCCCTCAGAATGCAAGGGGAAGGAACCAAATGTAGCACTATTACAGGATCCAGTAGATATTGTTGGGATGAGTATGTACTATGTAGAGGAATGTGTTACTCAGCTAGCTTGTTCCATCGACCCATTGAACGGGGTTCATCAAACATATGAAGTCTGCTCAGTAGGCATGTAGAGTGTAGAGAGAGCCAGTTAGGGCTAGCTTGGCCTACTGAGCAGACTCATATGTTAGACCAACATGTCTAAAGCTAGCCGAGGTAAACATTCACGGTTCGCAGATTCAAAGGGCAGCGGTGTTTCTAATCCCTCTACATATTCATCCTAGGATAGTACAAGAAGACGAGGTGTACTGTGATGAATGTAACAATCTATGAGATCTCAGTTTCATGTTATGGCTTACCCCTGCGGGGAGAAAGCGTGCAGCGCCCACTCAAAGCAATGACAGGAATTAGCATATAGTCTTTTCAAGTAGAAGTTTTATCCCTTTGACAGTGGTCCAGGTACAGCTGGTTGAGTACTCTAGACAAGGGACTTGACAAAACTAGAATTGATTAGAAAACCACAACACCTGACCTTATAAAATACCAGAGCTCACAAGGAAAAATGATACCCATTAATACAAGGCTCTTTGGGAAACATACACCCGCGACAGATCTACCCACTCAAGCCATTATCACACAAAGCCAGCGATCCTTCATTACACCATTATATCCCTAAGAACATAGGTTTTCTTTCAAGTTTCTGTTATCGTTACACAAGTCTCAAAGTGTTGACTCAAAACATGAGGAAGGAAAACCGCCAGTCCCAGCGACGACCTCCACTGCATTTTCAATAAGCATCTTTAGGTCAACAGGCTACCAGTGTGATTAATCAAGGCTGTATAACCTTTGAAGCAGATGATTTATGAACTTTCTAAGGAAACCCAATACCATGTGTTCAGATGGTCGAAATGGGATAAACTGATTTTTCTTGATTTTCTTTATAGAAATGTCTTTAAATGTTACAATAGTCAGAAGAGGAAATACGTCTTCATTATAATACTTAGAATACCATCCATAGGGCTACACTGGACTGATGCTGAAAACTGCTCAGATCAAGCTATATTATGCCAAATACAGTCAAGAATTGTCTAAGAGTTTCTTTGTTTGTCTGGCATAACATTTCCTTGTGGTAACAATGACTAAGCTTACATCTTCACATTTCGTTCATCAGAACAGATATGAACATGAAACAACGAATTCCCAATTATAGGAAAAATCAAGAGGTTGTCTCAGAACCAAGTGTCATTATATATGTTAAGGAGACAAAGTATGGTGGTTTGAACAATTCTGACATGGATAAATATTTCATTTTCGATGAGATTTTCTTATTTTTTGTGACACTTATCGGGGCCTATTCCAGTCTGATTCTGAACCCGTTTAAACGGGTTTGGGGGCCGCGAATTTGGGATCCCAAACCAGGCAGCATTAAAAATTTTTTTTTTTTTTTTAAAAGTGAAAATTTGTACATAAGTTGATAGTGAAAGTGATACCAAACCATTTCCCATGCTTCATGAAGCACAAGAGACACCCCCCTCCCAGACACTTCCCCTAACTTGGGCGCAAGTGCCCTCGGCTGAAGCTGCGCTTCAGATTGATCGTAACATGATGGGTGCCCAAACTTTTACCCTGGATCAGGCCCTGCTTATGTGAAAATGAATGAATTTTTTTTACTTATTTCAAAATTGAATATTGCCAGTATTTTTGTTATTTTGGGATACCACTTTCTTAGTTTAAACAGATTATAGAATTAAACCCACGACATTCAGTTTGTGGAAGGTTGGATTAAAGCTGAGGGGTTTAGGTGGCCGGCATTTACTCCTGGCGATTCCATGCCATCCTCTAGGGACACAGGTTTGACCTGAACTAGAATCTGTTCAAATCAAGAAAGCGTCAAAATAATGAAAATACTTTTTACACAGCTGTATTACACATTAATTTTATATTCTAATAAAGGCAGTCTGGGCGATGACAGATTAGAACTCCATCTATTTGAGGATTGTGATGTCATATATATATATATATCCTGCCTTTTCCTATTAACAAAAATATGTTTAGTTGCACTTTATGAGATTTGCATTATTAAAATATTATCCAATATCCATAGAAGGAACAGGCAGACATGTATAGTAAGTTAAGTTTATTTCCTCTGGAGTTTTTCAGACAGATTGGGGAAAAAAAGAGCTTCAATAGGGTAAAGTAAGGCGGTTTGTTTGGCGTTTAACACTGTACTTAAGGTTATTTCACTCATTAGATGGCATGCCAACCCAATGGGTGAAGGAAACCATTCTCCACAGCAATGGCAACAAGTTTGTTTGGCGTTTAACACTGTACTTAAGGTTATTTCACTCATAAGATGGCATGCCAACCCAATGGGTGAAGGAAACCATTCTCAACAGCAATTGCAACAAGTTTGTTTGGCGTTTAGCACTGTACTTAAGGTTATTTCACTCATAAGATGGCATGCCAACCCAATGGGTGAAGAAAACCATTCTCAACAGCAATGGCAACAAGTTTGTTTGGCATTTAACACTGTACTTAAGGTTATTTCACTAATAAGATGGCATGCCAACCCAATGGGTGAAGGAAACCATTCTCCACAACAATGGCAACAAGTTTGTTTGGCGTTTAGCACTGTATTTAAGGTTATTTCGCTCATAAGATGGCATGCCAACCCAATGGGTGAAGAAAACCATTCTCAACGAATGGTAACAAGTTTGTTTGGCGTTTAACAGTGTACTTAAGGTTATTTCACTCATAAGATGGCATGCCAACCCAATGGGTGAAGGAAACCATTCTCCACAACAATGGCAACAAAGACAGAAGACCACAAATACAGGACAAATACATCAGAAACAGATACGCTCCATGTTTTCCAGAGTTCCAGGGATCAGTTGCTTGAAAGGCTATTAGTCACTAACACCAGAGTAAATTGCTAATACTGACTGAGGATAGTCCTACAGCATGGCATGACATCATCTATTAGAGGTTTAAATTTAATAGTGCTTCCAGCAACTGGTACCAGGGCAACAGAAAACTCTTACCCAGCCCTCCACAGAGTAGTGCCTTATTCGAAAACTGTGAGGAGAGAGGGAAAATTCTACCCCCTTTCATAGCTACGGATCAATTGTAGAGTTTGTTTGTTTGATTGGTGTTCAATGTCATACTCAAAGGTATTTCACTTAAATGACACCCGATTGTCTACTTCACACTGTTCTATGCCTTATTATGGTGGAAAACCGAGAGGAAACCTCATAAAAAACCCTCCGCGATTGTCGGAGCCACAACGGGGGACTCAAACATACACTCGAGATCAGTTGTACATACCAATTATGATGTGATCAGGAGCTATCTGCATTCAGAAGTAATACATGTAGATTCATATAAATGTTTAACGCCACTCTCAAGGGTGTTCTACTTATGTCAGATGTGAACCTCAACCGACCAAAGACAAAGTGAAAGCTTAGAGTGTTATATCTAAAGTGTTATATATGTTGGGAAATGAATGTTCCCCCATAGCTGGCAGAATAAGTATACTTTAACTGTACTGGCCTTAGCTAGAGTGCTTGTTTAATTGGATAAAAAATGATCCTTCAGTAATCAGGAGCGACAGCATGACAATGTCAGGGATATACTACATGTTAATAGTCAAAAGGTTCAGCACATTGACACTTTAAATGGTGTATTACTACCATGATATAAGAGCAGAACAGATGACATTTGTAATTTAATGTAGAGTGCGTAGGCAGACATGTTTAGTTAGCTTTCCACTTGGTTAACGTCTATTGCGCAATCTTAAATGTCACATAACCACTTTTTACAATTACTCTACTATTGGTTGTAAAAATCAACACGGACCTAATGTCCATGATTGACTACCATGTAGCCAGAGAGCTTTTGTCCCCCCCAAAATGCAAGGTGGACACGCCAATTACTCTAATAAACAAAACTTTACAGTAAATATACATACTGGTATATTCTAACTTGGGCACAATGGTTGACAGTTATCCATGAACACGTCAGGTATGGAATACACAGGGAGATACGAACCATTATAAATAAGAGTAATCGTGAAATGCTCTCATACTAGTACTTTAATTTGGTCCTTTATTATCTTTTTGGGGGGACAGCGAACATCGAACATCTCATTCTTGAAACTCGTGTTCACACACCATAAATCTTGTTCAAAGCTTAAAAGCTTTATGATGTCAGTGAAGTGGACTTGCAGCTGTACAATTCTCATTAATAGAGCCAACTGCTTATCGACTTTCAGCACGGGCAGAGGCTGCTTATAAAATAAATTACTTAAAAATACTCTGCTTAAGATATCCGAGTTTGTCATTAAGAGCAAATGGTCTTCTTAATGGTTTAGTTAACCCTATTATTCCTCTGTTTCACCATAATAGTAATTTATTCTCCAATAACTTGTTTTAGGCCAGAACCAGTGGTCTTGACAAATGATGACATGGCAGGCCAGTGCTGTTGGGGATAACGGACCAAACAGGGCCTTCCCATGGTTATGCAAACTTTTTTAAGGAAGACCAATTTAAAGGTTTACCAAATTGTTTGCAATCTTCACTAAATTTGCCACTGAATGTATTTTTAAGCAATTTTGCTTTATTTTTCACAAAGGCTCATTTATGTATTTAAACATATCTTACAAATCAGGGGAAAATGCAATTTGTTACATTGGCTCGCAAAATTTTAAAGGACTGATTTTAGGTTTCTGACAGAAAAGATTTCAGCACAGTCCTGCAGTGACACTTGACCAGATAATTTGATTATGATGATCGTTCTCAAGAAACTCACTACATGTATTAATATCAGACTGTTTGTTTGATTCTTTCAACATGGCTTAATGCTGAACTAAAGGTTATTTCACTAATATGATGGCATGCTGACCCGAAAAGGTGAGGGAAATTACTATGATGTTCACCTGGCAACAAGTGGTACGGCACAATACAAGACATCACATTTAGTGATTTACTAACATATCAGCTTCTTGCTGCCCTGTATTGAGAGCACCAGGGCAACTCAAAACATCTTCCTGATCATAACAGTAACTAAAGTATTGAGAAAAGCCTAATTTTACACCCAAGGATTGTGTGTATGTGCTTAGACAGGTACAAAAAAAAAAAGATTAACTGATTGGTGTTTAATAAGGGTATTTTACTTATATTAGAGCAGTATATTCTAACAATAATTGACACAAGCACAACCAAGATGTGAAGAGTTTTTATGTTGGAAAATTAATCTTCCTCCAGTGCTTAGTAAAGACAGAATTGCTACTCTCTAAATAAACTTAACTGCCCTTAACCAGAGGGCCAAAAACTATCCAATTACATTTACTATGTCGAAAGACGATATGAGGAGTACCTAGTCAGACATGTCAATGTTTGCATGAGCAAGCCTGTCAGAATAAGTTAATCTGTATGTCCATGCTTGTAAAATTACACGTAGTGATTAGTATATACCTGATGAAAATGCAAAAGTGCTAATAAAATCTACAAGTTTTCTATTCCAATTAGGGGAAGCCGATTGTAAAGAGGAAAGATAGGGAGAGGCCAGGTTAAAACAGTACTGCAGTATCACAGTTCTAATGGGGCTTCCCATATTTCTGTACAGTCACAAAGTATACAAAAGCACATGTTTAATATACCCTGGCTGCTTCAATACAATAATATTGCAGGATAAATCATTAAAAATAATATTAAACAGGTAAAAAAAAAGAGTAAAAATGTCAATGTTTTCATTTAAAATGACAAGACTGTGAAAATAAAACAGGAATTTGAATTGTTAAAAATTTTATTTGCAGCCATAACAGTCACTATCCTCACATGATCTGACAAAAACAGCAAAAAATTTTTTATATCCAAACATAACATGGATGTATGTAGCATATGCAACAATTTCAGCCGTCACAGATATGATTGTATTAAGACTGATAGGGACAATACTGACATCAAATCTGATGGAATGTGTACCAAGTCACAGACATCAGTCTACGAGGAGGAGAAAAAAATATATGAGTGGCGTGGTAGATAATAACCAATCAAATTATCTACGTTTCGTAACATAATTCGTGTTAACTACATCATTATTATAAGATGCCGAAGTTTTTACCTTGGTACAGATACATCTATGGCTGTAGAGCCGCCACTCAAACAAATAAAAAACAACAAACTATGGCCATCAGCCAGTTTATTTTACTTGCTTGCCAGCTGTTGTGCATGCTATTTAAAATACTTGTAAAAACTCATAAATGTATGCAAGGCTATTTCACGGAAATGATGACAAACTTGGTGAAAAGTTGGGTTCTTTTTCACATATTTTTATTTATTTTGTTATGTTTAATTATGTATTTTATTTATGTATTTATTGTAACCTAACTGTGATATCTATGTTTGTGCTGTTGGAGCCTGTTAATGGTACTTGCTACAGTAGGTCATCCTTGGAAATAAAATAAAATAAAATAAAATATTGACAAACGGTAATTATAACTGATGAAGAATTTCAGTAACCAGCAGGATAATGCAGTGTTGGTAACACAAGATTGATGTGAGTGTGTTTGTTTGTTTGATTGACTGGGGTATCATGTGATAATCAAGTGTATTTCACTTATATGACGAAAGATTGTCCACTTCACACTGCACCTCGCCTTATAATGGAGGAAATCCGGGGGGAAACAGCATAAAAACAACCCCTGCGATTGTCTGAGCGACAATGTGTGACTGACGTCAATGTGTGACTCGCTTATTATTCGACAGGTGGACTAGATACGGTGAATGGTACATTGTAGTGGGATTAGTAAGCGCCATGGTTCAACTAAGCCACAGTTGTGGCCCTAACTGAGTGTGAGCTGGTCAGATAATTATAACTTACAAGACATGAATTATCAGCTAGTTAAGACGGGGTCCCATCTATATCATACTACATATATCATTATTAATTTTACAGCATACAAGTAATAATAGTATATTTCAGACATTCCCAGCACTTGAATTGTCTCCCTTGGATTGGTTCATCCCTTAAAAAATGAAGGTACAAAAAGTGGACCAATGCCAGATTTTGACACTGTTATTGAACACAGGCTTAATTCAATATGTACTCTTTTAACACCAGGGTTAATACTGTTTGATTGAAATTAAGTATCTTGGTACATGGAGTTATCATTGGTAGTTCACTCACACTGTCAAGAATCACATCCACAGCCCTAACGAATTGGCGTGCATAATTCGGAACATATTTCATAGGCTTTGTAGTATTATTACATTAAGAAGATAATTAGGATCTAGCCAAAAAAAGAATTCAGATAAAAAATTGGCAGGTTGAATAAAAACCAGAAATAAAGATGGAGATATGAAGAGGTACATGGATTTTACCACCTACACGTTTATAGTGTGAACTATAAATATTACAGAAAAACTTTAGGCTGTAACAAAGCGAAACGAATGATGACATTCATTGCATAAAAACTGCAATCAAAAGACATCTGAGAGCACACTTGTTGACCTTTTCGTTAAACAGGAGAAGATCTCAGCCCCCATCGTTCATACAATGGCAGAGAACGACCTAGATAAAGCAAGTTTTTATGGAGATATTTTTAATAGTTAAATCAGTGTCTTCTCTTAAGGCACACGTCAGTCAAATGTTGCAGTTATACGCTTCACTGGGTGAAAATCTATGAAGCATGGCGAAAGAAAAGGTGAAAGCCACAAGCCAGAAGGAAGTAAATAACACACGGGTGTTGTTACAGTCTTACCTCAAACTACAAGAAGTAATACTAGTTAGGGCATGTACTTGTCTGTGTACTGCTTTTGTAAACAAACAAAAGTACTAATAAAACATAGCATTTTTGCTTTATACTACACTTATCACAAGACTATATGTATAAGAAAAACTTTTTTTTTTTTTAACCAGCGGTACATATGTCTTGGTCTACCTGAAGTGATTTCTACCTTAGAATATACCTTGTCTTGTCACATGAAATCATTACATTGGACTTTTTGGGGTGACTTCTTGTGTTATCCTAATTAAAGGGATTAAACAGCTTTGTCTAGATATACATCAAAAAAGTTATTTCACACTTGAAATGAACCTCTTTTCCGGTCTATTATCTTGATGTCATTCAGTGCTTCAGTCTTAAGGTGCTATCATTGTCTGATTCTACTGTAATCTCATTCATGTACTGGAGGTTATTTTACTTGTATGATAGCTTGTCACTTCAATGGGTAGACAGGTACCCCTGTCATGACTTGTACTTGAGGTTATTTTACTCGTATGATAGCTTGTCACTCCAATGGGTAGACAGGTACCCCCTGTCATGACTTGTACTTGAGGTTATTTTACTCATATGATAGCTTGTCACTCCAATGAGTAGACAGGTACGCTTGTCATGACTTGTACTTGAAGTTATTTTACTCATAGGTTGTTTTAGGTACCCCCTGTCATGACTTGTACTTGAGGTTATTTTACTCGTATGATAGCTTGTCACTCCAATGGGTAGACAGGTACCCCATGTCATGACTTGTATTTG
>JARFOD010130357.1:0-13838 GCA_031763545.1 Mopalia muscosa
TGGCCCACCCGCTCCCTCACGGGCCGCTAACAATGAGCTCGGTGTGATGGCTTATGTGGTATAGATCGTTGAGCTTCAGAATCGGCGAGTTGCAAAGACGGTGTCGGATATGGTTGAGAAGATGGAGACCTCACTCTCGGAAGCTGACATTGAAGCCGCCCTAAGCACGATTTACGACCCACCACTTAGTCTCCGTGAGATCAGAGGTCTCGACAAGACAATGCAGACGATACTAGGCCGCGTATCATGGCCAATCTATCCAAACTGGTTTCCCGTGTCGAGTTGGAGAAAAGAAAAATTACTGCAGCAGGTGGCGAATTCCGCAGGAGACGGGTCGCAGAACGCTTGCACAACCTAGAAGATGGAGGAGCGTCGCGTCTGGAGGCGGCCGCAAGTACTAGACAGACTCTGCGTCCCCAAATCAACCGCATCCGAGAAAACGATTAACCGATTCTCAGCGATGAAACGACGCTGGCCGATCGCGTCCGCACAATATTTCGAGAGCAAGGCAACGCGATTGCAAACTTTCTCACTGCGATCGGCATAGCCATCTCGACACTGGTCCTAGCGCTTACAGGAGGTTACTTGGTGCCCCCTTCTCTTGGTTGCGGTGCGTGAACGTTTACGAACGTAACCAAAGCAGCAGTAGATTGATCGCAACCCCGCCCACAGCCAACGCGGTTTTGTCGTCTTCTTGGATTTTATCAGAGCTAATAGAAGCGGCGGAGCTGATACCATTAGCTTCGCTTATCGTATTCATACTGTGCAACTGCTCCGTCACAGGGGCCCTGTTGGTGACTTCGTTGCTACTAGCCACTAGACCTGTTTCTCCCGTGTGGTTTACAATGATGGGCGGAGCCTCGACCACATTTACTCCACAGTTTTCACCAAGCGTCAGATGGCTTTTGGCATGACGATCCCATTGTTGTAGTCTTCCACTTGGCCTATGCGAAGAAGCATATCGCTCGGTGCCATGAACAGCCCAATCCCGAAGACAAAAACTACCTTGGTGCCCGCGTAGCGCACGCAGCACGTCTTCATAACGCTTGATCGCTGAAGGGAGGCGTCTTCTGGTCTGCGAGAAACTGCTTTTGGGCATCAAATGCGGTGCCTTCTCCTATCACACGAGTCCTCGTCTGGGCTCGAGCCCCTAAAATCGTCCAGATATAGGTTCTGATACTGCCGTTTAATCTCCTAACGCCGGGATTTGTAAAGCCTAGCGACTTGTCCGTAATAAGGGCAGTCCAATCAGAATTTTGATCCTGCTGGATAAAGTCGATGTGATATCAACCGGGGCTTCCCTTGAAAGACATGTGGGATTCGTTGTAATACCCTGCGTTGGTACCCCTGCCCGTCATATGGCACCCCTGGCTGGTCCAGTATGAATAGGCCTTCTCAAAGCCTTATTAACCCCATTTCGCCACCAGCCGGTATTAGGAGACATGTCAATCTCGCTGCAAATTCGCTCGTACGGTCTTCTGTTATACGAGTTATTACGTGTTTCCCAGGCATGGTCTTGGGGGACTGGGATCTGGATCCTGCGGTTCTTGTAGACATAAAAGCAATATAGAGCGCGGATTTGGGGATCAGTGGCGGAGAGATGTTCATTTCCTGACACACCGCAGCCCGCGATGGCGTACCGCACGGCGAAGTTCAATTGGTTCTGCCAGAACTGCATGGCGTTGGGGTACCACGCCTGCACCAATCGATTACAGCACGTACTTCTGAAACACGTACGGGAACGTGGCCTGGAAGGAATCTGACTTGGTGGCCTGGACTGTGGGTTTTGTCAGCTCACTGGTCGTTATGGAATCGCTTCGGGGTCCTGCGATCGCTGCGTATTTCGCGTCCTTGTTGAAGGTAAACGCACGGAGGGTATCCATTGCGCATTATGTACATAAAGTTAACGAACATTCTTAATGTAGAGGTCGTTGCGCTCATATGGTTGATTGGAAACGAGAAAGGCGTGTTCGAGATCGGCCTCTGCAGCTCGAAGCTGCAGAATAACCGCTTACGTGTTCAGGATGAGCGGGAGTATATTGTTATTCCCGATGGCTAGTACAATGCCTGTGACCTAGACACAGACGTGTTACGGCGACAGGACAGTCTCCTTTCATACACTACAGTATAAGAGACTGGCGACAGGCGCCATCCCCAAAAGTTTTAGACGGACAAAGGGGTAACGTAGATACCAACTACCTGAGCGCCGTGTTACATCTGCGTGCTATATATGGCCCTGCAGAATACTCCCTCGGCTTCCTCGGTCGATCGTAAGAGGCGAGAAAAGAGGTTGCTTTCTGGTTCCTTGGTGTTAGAAGAGCTAAAGGGTAACGGGAAGCAGATTTGTTTGTGATGTTCTATAGTTTTTTCCGTCGTCATATAAGTGAAATACTCTTGAGTACGAAGTTAAACCCCAATCAAACAAACAAACAAGCGTGCTATATAAGCAGCATGACAGATGCTTGAGGACCTGGGACCGTCGGTGATGAACTGCTGGCCTTGCAGACTTGGGAGACACTGAGGGGTTTGGAGAGGTTGAAACAGAAAACATGGTATGCCTTCCAACTGTCTGGTGAACCATACAATCCTGTTGAAGTGCCTGAGCCCCAGCAGAGCGCTCCTATAAAAGTTGGTGCCTTGAACGATGTCACTGTGGGCAGTCTGGCACACTAAACCCTACCAGTGAGTTCATTTCTCGTCTTGTAGTGCCAGGTCTTCATTGAAGCAGTCCTTGGAGATCCCTCGATGGTATTAAATTGAGATGGGTCCCGAATGCCTAAAACCAACTTGTGCACATCTATTTTAGTGTACCCGATGGGCTGTAGGAGCCAATCGTGCACTTTAGCGTGTCGGGCGTCACCAACCAGATCGCAAAAAGTGCGTTGTCCCTTAATCGCTGCATCTTGGCACTGTTAAACTTCGCCGTCTATATTACCTTCACTGTCACTGTCAAACTGTATGCTCTGGAGTTATATCAGTGCCAGTCATACCTGATCTATAATTGACATCATCATCTTGTGTTTATGTTTTGTCACTGTCAAACTGTATGCTCTGTAATTATATCACTGTGCCAGTCATATATACCCGACTTCTAAATATATATGTTATCCTCATCCTATTTTATTGTTTTGTCTTTGTCTAACTGTATGCTTTGTAATACACACATATATCAATCTTACTCGACTTGCACATGTCATCGTCATTTTATATTTATATTTTGTTACTACCAGCCTGTAAGACTTCGATATGTAAATGTCATCTTCGTTTAGAGTAAGGTGACTACTCCAAAGAAAGGCGAAAAATTCATATTGCCTCAATATTTCGGTTTTTATCAAACCATCATCAGGAGTAAAGTAAATACAGAGAAACATAAGTATATATACAGTTATGAAGTGTCAGACTAATACACAGTTTTTGGCAGTATATACAGATTAACAAGTAGATGTGTATAACGTAACAGTACATTATACAAAGCTGGGTAAGCAGAGGTTGACAATATACAATGGTGTATAAACAACTAATGTTACAATAAACAAGCTGTGGAAAGGGGGGTAAGGGGGGGGGGGGGCGTTAGGTGAACAGGAAAAGTTGTCTGCTAGCTTTTAATCCATTGTTAAGGTCTGGGTTATCCCTTTTGGTCCAAAATGCTTCTTTTCACTGGATAGAAATATTATTAAGAAGCATTTTACGCCAAATATTTTTTTCTGTAAGTTGTAGAAAAAAGTAATTTACTTATTATTGTTCTGCAGACAAAGACGATTCAGAACATATCCACATGTTTTGCAAAATTCAATGTAGTTTAGAAGTAAAAGGGCGAAATGTATTAAACACCCTGTCCTTAAACATGTAAGCAATTACCAAACTCTACTGTTGGTGAATCATTTTTTTTTTAAATCATAATAACTCATATATCTTTTTTTCTTTGACCATCTGGTCCACTGATTACAAAGCATATATGCAATACATGTAGGAGTCGAGTAGACAATGACCTCATTTAAGTGTATAAATCATCCCTTGCCATTAAGGCTTTTTGTACAAATGTTGATAGCATTCGATTTAATGACAATTGTTCAGAGGAATATGACATTGACAATTTTGTTCTGTTAGGATTATTCCAAAAATAATTGGTAAAATGTCCTTCCTTAGTTCGTCGAAATGCGGACAAACAAGTGAAACTCATCTTTTAAGATATTGCATTGTTCCTGAACGGGGATAGGTTTTGGTTTATGGCACCGACCTACTTCCACCTGTAGGCGGTGAGACGAGACCCGTAACCATGACAGAGCAAATCGATATTTATCTAGCGGTAAATTAAGGTACGTTTGAAACTCAATTTACAAAACTGGAGGTGTACTTTTCGATGCAATCTCCTGTATGGAAGCCCCAGACTTCAGCTCCATAGTTCATAATGGATAAAATTAGCTTATCAAATAAATTGAGGCGATGTTCAACGGAGTACATAGATTTTATTGCATTAAGTATTTCCTCTCATTCCAATTTGTGTAAGTTTTTTCCACATGTGATCTCTAACTGCAAAGTCAAATGCCCTAGAGAAATCTATGAAGGCTGTATACAATTTCTTTTTGCTTTGTAAAAACAGAGATATTAACGAACTTAGTACAAATATATTGTCGGCTGTACCCATTCCGGATCAGGAGGCTGCTTGTGATTCGATATAAACGTGATATTTTTCTGCCCATTCTGTAAGCCTGTTATTAAGCACCTTTGTAAACAGTTTACCTATACAAGACAATAGTGTGATTCCTCTACAATTTTCTGCGTTTAGGACATTTCCTTTTTTGTGAAGTGGTACAATATAACCTTAGGACCAGTAAGGTGGAAAACACCCATTTGATAAGACATGCATTAAATAGAGACAGTATACATGATCCGGGCCAGGTGATTTGTTGAGTTTCAGACCATTCACTGCTTTATATTCTCCTATTTTTTCATTGAATTCTTGGAACATTATTTTATTGTCAGTTGGGTCAATGTTATAATTATTATCATAATTAGTCGTATAATGTACAGGTTATTTAGACCTTTAAAATGGTTAACAAAATCAGACATTGGATTACTTGTGCATGTACCTTTTTATAATTTCCAATACTCTTTCGGGTTATTTGATTTCATTTTGTCTAGTGTCCTAGTTCTTTCACAATTATACATGTATTTCTTTTGACGAATTGTCTTTTTGTAGTCGCTTCTAGTTCGAAACGATTTACTTCATTTTTGTCTTTCTTATACGCTTTTAAATGTGCCTAAAATAATTTACGCTGTTGTTTTGCAAATGTCGTCAAACCAGGGATTAGAACCTTTAATAGGTTTTTTACATGTGTTCGGGGCAGTGTGTCTGTTTAATCTTTGGGAGTCATTTAAACAGTTATGTAATACATATATCAAAGAAAAGACTGATAGATCAATATCACCACAATCGGCTGTATAGTCCAGCGTTTGACGAATGGACAAAAGTTCATCGAAACCAACACTAGTAGACAGAGATTGTCTGTACAGATCCCCTTTGTCAGGATCCCAGATATATTTCGAATCAATAAAGTCGGTTTTGCTCTACTGTCTTCTCTATCGACACAAGGGGTGCTATTTATGTTCACATCAAACTCAACACGGGGCAAACAATGGTTAGATAAAATATTATGTTCACACACTTCAAAATTTCACAGTTTACTAAAAAGAAGACTATTTGCCAACACATAGTCTACAACACTACTCCCACGATTTGAAAGAAAAGTGAAATTTCCTACACATTGGTCTTTCCCACATCTGCCATTCATAATTCGCAACCCTGTTTCTTTACAAAGATTTAAAAGTTGTCTATCATTATTATTCCGAGTTCTGTCCTGAGAGCGTCTATGAAGTGGAGCGTCAAAAATGTAGTCTTCTGGTAGCGGTAGGTAGATGGACGGATAAGGATTCTTCCACATAATCTGGTAACTCCCTGGTTCGACCGCTAACATTTTCACAAATACCAACATAACTGTTTGGACTACACTGTAGCTCAGCAAGAGACGAATTGATGCGTTCAAACACAGATTGGTTTATTAAAGGTTGTCTAGCAGAATTTTCAGGGAGAACATAGCACACACAGATTAGTAAGCCAGAAGGGTATCCAGTGCATTTGGGTTGAAATTTTAAGAAGAGTAAATCATCACTTTCAGATTTTTGTAGGGTGTTCTGATCCACTAAAGATTATCGAATATATGCAATAATACCTCCTGAATAGCGTTTACCATTTACGTTGTTCTCGAGTCTATGGGCCGAAAAGAGTGTGAGATCTGGGACATCAAGGGTTTGTGTATCATTGAACCAGGTCTCCGTTAATAGCACAAGGTCGTTTGATTTAAAAATATCTTATTATTCAGGTAATAGCAGTTTATTCGTGGATTTACTCGCAAGGCACTGTACATTGAGAAGTCCGATCCGTAGTCGAGTCTTGTCTCCGGTCGGGTGAAGTGGCTTGGGTTGCTCTGGGTTAGGGAATGGGTGTACATTTTGGTTATTCTGAGTTGCTGCAGGTAGTTTTGTGGCTGCATCCGGGACATTTCCTTGTTCTCCTATACTAGTCCGGTTATGAGGATTATGTACCCTCGGCGCATACTATGCGCTGTACCGGTGGGGCTTTCGGTGTTCTTGCGACTTGTGCATAGCTGCTAGCCTTCTCGTCTGTCATGCAGGCATCATTCGCTTTGAAAGGAGTTCTCTGCACCAAACTGCGTGTTCTCGAACAATTATCATCAGTATTCAAAACTGAGGGTGGTCTTTCATGAGGCCTGATGTCATTGGCCGAAGAGCGCTTCGATTGCATGAAGTCGAACCAGTCCGGGAGTAAATCAGTTACAACTCGGCCGTTAATTATCAGCTTAGATGGATACCGTAGTTCAACCGTGTTGGACCGGTTTTGCTTGGCTTCTTTGTATTCTGAAAGAGTTGTCTTTGTGCGTAAGCTATTTCATGGGGATAGTCTCTGGAGATACTATAGGGTTTCCTTTCAATAAATACGTATGTTGCATAATCAGATCAACATCTCCATAATCATGAAAACACAATATTATTGGCCTGGGTTTGTTGTTATTGTGCCCCAGTATTTTCATTATTTTGGGATAACACTGTCTTAGTTAGAACATATAACTGCTCAGAAAATTTTGTAGGTTGAAACCCGTTGGGAAATCGAATCCACGACCCTCTTTCCCATCTAATCTTCCACATGTGTCATTTGGCGTATTTTGAGACATGATTGTCATTTTTTCGTATAATTTAACCAACTTTGCGTCTGTAGATAGTTTTTGAAAATCTTCAATATCACTCAGCTGGGTGTTGAGAAATACAGGGGACTCGTCTGTATTAATTCTTGGTCGCTTACCCATGCGTCCTTACCTCCGTAGTGTGACTGTTGTTGTCGTTGGCCATTGTAGAATTCTTCCGTCTCAATTATTGCAAAAATTCATTATCTGGTCCATCCACGAACTAGGCATAATAATTAAAGTTTAAAACTCACTTCCAAATCCACAAAATATCATTGACAAGGTGACTAGAGATCTCGCACGTTTACTCGACTCGACATTACCTTAATAAGGTCACGTGGCTAGGAACTAAAAACACTTTACCAACAAAGTCAAGGATGCTATTTACAAATGTATCTAATGTACACTGCTGCCCCACACGGCATTCACATCAAAACATATCCCATGAATACTATAATTGCATAACTCAAGAAATATTTTGAAGTACAACATTACTTAATAACTTATCTTTATTAAGAACAATCTTAGATCTTTGAAAAATTTATCTTTGTTATTTTATGTTATTTATTGTATACACGGTTTAAAACATTTATGTGCATCCATCTATTTTGGGATAAAACAAGTCCTCTTGGGTTTTATACCGGCCTTTATAATGTTTATTAACTCTTATCTAAGAAAGATTGTTTTCGGTAGAAGCTCCTGTTCACTTCGTACTGTACTTCTATCTATTTTCACCAACTGTGGCCGGTATAACAAGTTGCGTGTTATGTTCAACAATTCATTTCGTTGGCTTTTTTGTTAAAGGCGAGATTGTAGCGCAACCTATACAATAGTTATGTTATCCTTTGGCGAGATTGTTGGGAAAGGTATGTTAGGTTAAAATGAGAATTGAATCTTCTGATCTTGTACTGCATCGAAATATAGATGTATGTTTCTCTAGCGTGATAAGAGCATCAACCATATAAACCAATTGGTTTCATTCTCTCCATTAATCTAACTATAATCACCTTATCCTCGTTTCAGTATATGGACATTGTCTGAAATAAAGAATTATTATCATTATATTGAAAGATCTCGCAGTGGTAAGTTTATCAAGCGTAATTTTAATAGAGAAACAAACATTGCATGTGCTTTAATTTTTATTGAAACTTTAGATTGTGCTTGTGGCTTTCTCCATGTCAACCCGTGATTATGGGTGGTGGTCAAAAATGAAGATACTATGAACTGAAGGTTTACAGTCGAGGTTGTGCTGTGGTAGACGGTGGACAAGGTTTGTCTGTGCGTCCCTGTAAACTTATCATTTAACATGAGTATGTTTTACTAATTTTAAATCAAGTGATGCATGTCTCAACTTTAACTTTAAGTGGAGTTAAGATGAATTATTACTAAATTTTCACAGAGAACTGCTTCTTAAATTGTTTCTTACCTACAAGATATTTAAATTAAATTGTTATGCTTATAATGGGAGGTATGACGTTATGAAATAAGTTTTTGCGAGTGTGAGATTGAGGGTTGTTTCCTTCATTACTTGGGCCGGGATACCATTATATCAGTGAAATGAGTAAGTGTACTTCAAAACTAAAGAAAAACTTTGCGGCTATGAACCTTTGACACAATGGTGGGTAGTGATCAAGAATAAACATTGTGTGAACTGAAGGGTTAAGGGTCATGGTTGTGTTGTGGTAGAGGGTGGATGAGGATTGTCTGTGTAAACTGCTGATTTAAACATGAGTATGTTTGCTAATTTTAATTCAAGTAGTAACGGTCTCACTATTAAAAGGTCAGCAGGATCATGCTACATCAATGATCAGTGAATAAACACTCAATTTTCCTCTATAAATGCATCTAATTTTTTTTCAATATTATTTTTACATTAAACTGTTATGCTTTGGGATTGGGAGGGGCGCGGGTCATCATCAAATTAGTTGTTGCGATGAAGAGGTAAAAAGGTTGAAGATGGTTTATTTCTCCACATCGGCGGGTATATCACCATATCAGTGAAATGAGTGAGCATGCTGCAAAACTCGAATCACATAATGAAGCTACTTAGCAATGTTTAATAAATAATTTCAGGCTTTATATTGGTATTGATGGCAGGAATATTGCCGCGGCTACACACAGAATGATCGACAGTATCCCTAAGAATGACAAAGCATTAACATTTAACCTAGTAGAACGCCGTTGAAAAAAAGACTTTACAACAACAACTTTATTTGAAGTTATGTTTCGTACGAATTTATTGATATCTGGTTTCTGCAAAAAGACAGTCAGAAAATTCTGTGTTTTTGGAAAGTGTGTAACCTTTTCTGAACATAATCACTTTTCTGACTGGATGATATGCATGATAAATCCCATAGTTTTACATAAATATCGGTTATTATTTACGGATTATTATGTCTCTATCTCCCTAGATTTTCATTTTCATTTATAAACCGAGCGGTGTGCACAGCCTCAGGGATGTCGCTGACAGACATTACATCACCAGAATCTCATCTTATCTATAGATTCCTTGATTAATACAGTGTTAACCTTCATGGTTTAATGCATAAATACAGAAAGCTCGTCTGGTTTATATTCAAATGAGTCAAGTGAGTCATATATACGCCTAAAATATTGGTATTGACAAACTTAAACGATACTTAAAAAAAAATGTTTTTCTTGGATTATAGATGCCTTATGCATTTTCTGCTTTATTAAAAACAAATTCACTGATACAATGTTAGTCGGGTTAACTGGTGCAGATGTACACTTTCTGACATAAGGAGCTTTTTCAGAATGCCTTATTTTACAGAGCTACATAAGCAGTCTATATTGTAGACCACTTTAGTCGTGTGTTGTCCAAATATATCCTGCTTCTAACTTTATATACAAGAATATATTAAATAACACCGCTGAAAATGTTGTAATGTTTGCTTACAAATATGATTGTTTAAATAAATTGGGTACAGTAAAAGAAACCCTGCCACCACCAATTGCACAAGCAAAACATTAAAACGGGGTTTTCAAATGATTTGAAACAAAAAATCAATTGAAAAGTTGGATAAGATACTCATGCATATTTGTCGGAGGAATTCTTCTACCAACCCATCTACACCTGGTGATTTATTGCGTTTATACTTGTTAATATCAGACGGTATCTCATGTTTTTGTGATTAGGTTGTTTAGGAGTTCATTTGCAAAAAGATTAACTTCTTCTTTTTTTCTTCTTAACGAACTAAAAGCATGTCTGCATGTCGTTTACAAAAAAGTATGCACATTTTATCAACCCAGACATCGGAGGGAATTAGTCTTCTTCCAAATATAAAATACATATGACTTCACACAATTGTACTTAATTAAGTGAATTAGTTTTCTTCGATAATTTTATTATAAATTTATTAATGGTATAGAATGCCTTTTTCAAGTATATAAAGGCAAAATAGGTTCAAAAGTTTTAAGATTAGAAATAATAATAAACCCTTAAATCGAAAGCTAGCCTCTCTTTCCCGACTTAAACTAGAGTGGCCTCTCTTACTTATAGGTATGTGGCTTTATGTGGCATTCAGTCCCCATCCTAGAGAAATGACACGAAGTTGTTGATCTTCCTGCGATCTCATGAGTTACTACATCAGTAAGTTGTCGTGCCCTCTGGTTGAGTGAACTAAATACTAATTGTACAGAAGCCCATTGGTCGGTTCACTGATTGACTGAACTGATTAATACGTTCATAAGTAAGTTGGTGAGCCGGGCCCACTGGTTGTGTGAACTCATTAGTAATTGTATAGAAGCCCAATGGTCGTTTCCACTGAGTACTGAAACTCAATAAAACTTACGGATAAAGGCCCTCTAGTTGGGCCAACTATTTGCTTACTGTAGACACGCCTAATGTCTCGGTCCAGCTGAATGACTGAACTCATTATCAAACTGTTCAGTCACTGGTTGGATAAACTCATTACTAACTGCGAGGAAGCCAAAAGGTCTGGTCCACTGATAGTTGAACTCATTGGAAGGTTGTTGAACCAGGCCCACTAGTTGAGAACTCCAATAATCTGCTGCGCTGATGGGTGAACACATTAGTATTTTTAAATGCATACAAAAGTATACATTGGGAAAAATGGATCAAGGTCCAAAGCACTGTGTTCAGGTAGAGGCACTCCTTACATTAGGCTATTCCTGATCGACTAGACTCTGTAAGATTAAATGCAAACCATCAAGTACTGAGAGAAATCATTGGTATAATTAATAAATGGATTGTTTTTGTTTTCCGAAATAGGCATTGGCATGAAAAGAGTATACAAAAGTGTAAAATAAAATAAAAGTAAATATTAAAACATATATGGTCTTTAAGTATTTGTTAATGCAGTGTGTGAAAAATGTAGTTGATCAACTTTATATCAACGAACACAGGAGAGAGATCATAAAATTAAAGAGAATAACATCCCGTGAACTTATATGTGCGCATTTGTGAGCCATAGCCGCCAGTCGAAAATGTGGGAAGCATATAAAAAAAAAATTCTTAATGTATTTTTAAAAGGCAATGGCTCACAGTGGTTTAAACCTAGTGCGACCTGGCGCGAACAGAACACCGATACGGGGTCTTAATGCGCCATAAACAAATAAATAAAAAGTATAGCCGCGAATCTTGTTTAGTCGACTGTGAAGAACCCAACTTCAATCAACTGAAATATGATAGAAAAGAAAAAAAAAATGTCTAACAATAATTAATGACCCAAGTCATTAAAGGGACATTTGAAAACTTCCAAACACATACAATTGTATCGTGACCACTGACCTATATAAATATGTTATATGGGTGAGTGGTCGAGATGAGCGTTGAACTCTTTTACTCTTTCAGTACGAAAGTTTAAATGAATCGAAAAGACAGATAGAAAAGAACAGAAGCGTTAACTTTCGTCATAAATTAAAATATAATTTCATTACAAGAAAACGTCGGCGGCCGCCATAGGTTTATTTATGCAAATGATATGTGATGCGATCGCCAAACTGCATGTTACCCATGGTCGTTTCGAACAGTGCAGTTTTAATTTGTAAAATAAAAAAGTCAGTGCAGGTTGTACCTTTTTATTTGTTATAAATTGTATCAATTAAACTACAAAGTGACCAGTCAATAGGGAAAGCTGTATCACACGTGTGGAGATATGAAATATATATCACATGGATGCATTACACTGAAATTTACATATTTATTGGGTAATAATAATTTATATTATGAGGTAAAATCTGACGTACTTTGTAAGCCGCATTGTACTCCCGTAGCCAAAGGCGAGTGTGCTTATGAGAGCGAAGGAAGGTCGTAGAAGTCCGTTCTCTATAGCGAATGTATTACCTGTCAAACTTCAACATGAACTTTACTTAAAACAGTGTGAAATCAATTGTGCACCAAGACGTTCTTGATGTGTGTTCTAACTTAGATTGCTGGATGCCAAGCTCCACAATCACAATGCAAGACGAAGTTCGTACTATTTTTGTGTCTAACAAAACCGATTTATCAGTAAGATTTAGTACATTAGCAAAACAAAATCTGAGCTGGAAACCCATGGAACCCATATAAATCAATCAGGGTTACCTCCCTCTAAATTGACCAATACAAACAGCACGGACTCTGGTCTTTCGCTAGCTAGGCCAATGCTATATACACTGTTAGAAAAAAGGCCCTAATGGAAAGTACTTCAATAGCTCAAATTATAATAATTTATAATAATTTCACTATTAACTGTTATTAGGGGAACGCATTCATCCCAGTACTTTCGGTATATGACCAATAACATGACAAGTGATAAATACAGAGTTTTCTAAAGAAAGTTTTCGTGACAAATAGTATCTATTTAAATCGGTTTGAAAGGCGGACGTCATTGAAGTGAAACAAGATGGTCGATTTACTTTCCGTTCCGTCAAATTATTCCACACCTTTATGATTTTTTATCGTTTTATGCGCGGAAAAATCAGAGATCTGCCCCCGAAGTCTCTTGTACTGACTGATATCTTTGCATTTTCAGAAAGTTCTCAGGGATGGTTTGTCAGAGTTTTTGTAAGCGAGAACCGTGAAATGGACAATCGTGGACACATAAGTGAAATACCCTTGCGTGCGACGTAACGCACCAATTAAACAAACAAGTAGATCTCTCTGACAAAGCAGCATTCCTAGGATATTTATTTATTTCAAATTGCGGCCTTTTTTTAGTAATAGAGGCAAAATAGGTTCAAATGTTTTAAGCTTAGAAATAAAAAGCGTATAAATCGAAAACTAGCCTCTCGTGTCCCGACTCAAACTAGAGTGGCCTCTCTTACTTATAGGTATGTGGCTTTATGTGGCATTCAGTCCCCATCCTAGAGACAGGACACGAGATTGTTGAACTTCCTGCGATCTCATGAGTTACTACATCATGATCATTAAGCTGAGAAGGTTGAGTGAACTAAAAACTAATTGTAGAGAAACCCATTGGTCGGTTCACTGATTGACTGAACTAATTAATACGTTCATAAGTAAGTTGGTGGACCGGGACCACTGGTTGTGTGAACTCATTAGTAATTGTATAGAAGCCCAATGGTCGTTTCCACTGAGTACTGAAACTCAATAAA
>JARFOD010130368.1:0-13837 GCA_031763545.1 Mopalia muscosa
TGACGCCTTATGGGTAAAATATAACGTTTGAAAAGCGGCAGAAACAGCGTTAACATGATATACCCATGATTCCACACCCAAATCATGTCCTTAGATATTTCTCTATGTCCCGCTAGGGGGCGCTTTATCATCAATCAGCGCTGGGCTGATCAGAATGCCGTTGAGACTGGGTAATGGCTGGTTTCATACTTCTACTTGATAGACTTCTGATAATGCATATTATAATGGGCTTTGAATATTTTCCCCCTCAAAATCGACCAATGGTTCAAGCAAACATGTTTGATGACCAGTCGTCAATTTGTCTCAAATGACAGTGGATTGTGATTTTCTCATTTCCATGTAGTTTGCTTATTTATTTGTTTGATTGTTATTTAACGCTGCACTTGATGTCATTCCACACAAATGATGTCGTCCCAGTCCTATGGGTAAATGGAACCTCGCTCGACAATACTGACAACCCACAATTCCAATACGGAACAATAACCCGACATAGCGGATCCGCTTTATGTTGCCCCTTACACCCCATAGAGTACCTGGGCAAAATGAAACTTTTCACTTATGTCAATAATTTTATAATTGTTTATCACATATTGCACCCTCATGATAACAAACTGCAGAATGCAGAATCACCGACAATATAGCACGTTGCCTAGGGTAACGCCATTAAACTGAATGGAATTCCATTTCTACTACACCTGTCTAGCCAGTACATTGTAGCCTTCATATGAAATTCGCATGTCTGGGAGATAAACAAATAATTCCAATTTTAAGCTGTATGGGATAAACACTGATTATAACATTAATTAACGCCATTGCTAACTAGTTAACATAGCATTGGCTAATTAGCTAATTAAAGGCGGTAACTGCTGTAGAGTATCGTCAGGCTGACAATTTGGTTTTAAACATATATTCCTTATCACACTGGTATAAGGATGTCTAGTAATAAAACATTACATAAATATAAATGTGATTCGAACTGTGGCGCTCACCGGCTGAATATTGCCATTTCATGGAAGGTCGTGTTTTGTTTACTTCCACATGACGTACCT
Source organism: Mopalia muscosa (assembly GCA_031763545.1). NCBI lineage: Eukaryota > Metazoa > Mollusca > Polyplacophora > Chitonida > Mopaliidae > Mopalia > Mopalia muscosa. The sequence continues at coordinate 1,050 of JARFOD010130368.1, forward strand.
TCTATCAATCAGAAGAAAACACTTAGATAAAAGGTATAATTATACAACTTCACAGGTAACGATTTGCCAGCTCTTCACAATTTATGTTCAAAGAGCCTAACATGGCACGTTAAGTTTATAGCTACAACCCAGACTAGTATATCACAACAAAGAGCTAGTCCATTTACTACTGAGCTTGATGAATAATTTAACTATAGCAGCATGCCATTGTAATGGCTGTTATATACTTATATATCCTATAAGGCAGACCCAAATCTGGGATTACAATATACCATGTATATTGTAATCCCAGACCAAATTGATTATTATAATAAAAAAAATTATTTTTTTGTTAAACAAAGATATAAATGTGTTTATTATTAAACTAAACTGTTTATGCCGTCTAGAGCGTTACCATAAGTAGGATCAATTGTATAATAACAATAAAACTAACAAATAAAAAAACAAATATAAGTCGATGTGTGTACGCTAATGTGAGTCAAGGCAATATAAATTACTATGATTTAATGTACGGCAACGAACATTTAAGTATAGGAGGTATTAGAAAACACATACATAGTTTATGATCTGTTTGAATATATTTTGACATGAAGAGTATTTTTGTAATTAATGCCCCTTATTGTCCGGTTCGGTTGATATTATCAAATGTATCTGTGCTGTTTAATAGTCGGGAAAAGTCACGACGCTTACAGACATCGCTTACTACTTGCTATATGTGTAAATATGTTTTATGGCTGGAAGTACATTGTGTTTCACGAGCAAACACTTGGACTGATGTTTTCCATTCATCAAAACAACATGCTAGCGCTGTGGTGGAGATTTACTGCGTCATATGGCACCATTAAGATCACAGATGACATATCATAAATTTTCTGCGCCTTTAAGAATCTAGGCTGAGATATGCTTTTTTGCACGTCAGGATGCTGTTGACGCCTCCGGCTTTAAGAGCTTTATGGGATCGATGTGAGTGCGAATTAGCGGAAGATAAACCGGCACTGACCGCATCATACATGTATCTTATCCACAACAACACGAGATGGCGAACCCTACAGCTAGACCATACTCGATCAATAGATTGACGTCAGCACATGGAATCGGCCCAACGCTTATAAAGAAATCCAACGCATCCGTGGCAGCATTTGTTATCTAGCTTCTCTGGACCTCAGTTGATATTGGCTGTTCTCTACAATTAACTGGAGTTGGACCACCTGAGTGTCTGCAAAAGTATAAGGTATGTTATTTCTTTTTGTGCAACATTTGGTCCGATTCTTTAATGGAAATTCGATTAAGTTAAAATAATATTCTTTTAAACAACCATGGATGGTGTGATATTTACACATTGCGTCTTGCACAACATAGTTTAATATAACACTATTTTCCCATTAGTGGATTGTTACCGCCAACACTGGAAATATGGCAGATAGGGTTGCTTTAATACATGCATGTGCTTATAAAGCTTCGCAAGTTTATCCCACGTTCATCAGATTTGAGTATTTTCCTTTGATCAGCTTGTATCAAATAGTTGATTCAGGCAAGCAACGTTGAAACTTGTTTAGGCAAAAATAATCAAAATACCCTTTCTAGTTGTGCGATTTGTTCTAATCAATGTTCATCTCTTGTCTTTTGCAGAATCTAAAACCTTTGAAAAAGATGTCGGAAGAGGCGAGCAAAGACAATTCCAGTTCTAATCTGGCATGTATCGATTTGAACACAAATTACACGGTGATCAAGACCCTAGGAAAAGGGGCCTACGGTGACGCCTTATTGGCACGTTGCACAAGAACAGGATCAACGGTGGCCTTAAAAAAACTGTTGAAAAAGAATACAAAACTAAAAGACTTTCAACAAGAAGTAAGCATAAGCTATTTCTTATCACCCCATCCGTGCATCCTGGATACCTACAACGTTTCCTATCAGACAGACGATGCCTACATATTCGTCACAGAACATGCACCGTGTGGGGATTTATTCGAGGCTATTCCACCACACGTGGGGATTCGAGAATACAGTGCCAAACTTGTAGTTACTCAAGTCGCATCTGCGCTTGACTTTATGCACAGTAAGCAAATAGTACATAGAGACTTAAAACCAGAAAATATATTGCTATTTAAATCAGATTTTTCCAGAATAAAATTAACAGACTTTGGTTTGTCCAGAAAGGAAGGATCGATTGTTAAGAAGATCGACGGCTGCATACCTTACACTCCGCCAGAAATTTGCGATGCTCCTAGTCACGAAGGCATTGTTGTATCGAAGGCTGAAGATACGTGGTGCCTGGGTGTAATGATGTTCTGCATGCTTACTGGAAACTTCCCATGGGAAAAAGCCTGTGATATGAATGCCCATTTTGTGGAGTTCCGTTCCTGGCAGCGGAGGAAATGCTCACGAGTTCCATCACTGTGGCGATCGCTGTCGCCGAGAATCATGAAACTATTCCGAAAATTCTTGGACAGTAAACCAAAGAAACGACCACCTGTCGATGAAGTGTTTAAATTTCTGGAGGATAAATGGGTAATTAATCGCAAAGGTTCCCACGAGACCGATGAAAGCAGTGAATCCGGCAGTGACATTACTGAAGAACTTAGTCTGGGCTACCAGTGGAGTCGTTCTTTATCTGAACTCGACTTACACGAGAAAGATGTCCGCACGTCTCGGTGGGTTCTGGACATTTCATAGTATTAAAACATAAACAAAACTCGTAACTATTTACAAGTTTCGTTGCTTTGAACAAACGTTTTTTCGTTGTTGAAATTGAAACTGAACTGTGTGACTCGGTGAAACAATATTACAATTTTATACCAAATAAAACAACCAATCAAACATCTTTCTTATTTCTATTACTTATAATTAGCCGTTGTACTGTTACATTATGGTATGAAGTGGTATCTTGACAAATCCTGGTACAACCCATTATGCGAATATGCGAGAATATGCTAATTGTTCCTGTAATAATTAGTCGAAATCTCATAAAGTATATATGGACATTGAAAGTACATATATGTTTAATTAGGTAAAGGAAAAAAGTAATCACCCTGGCACATGGATGTCGATTGATTAAAACTGATGTTCAACTTAAATATATAAATATAGGATCTTTCTGCTTCAAAAGGGATTTTTAGGTCAACTACCATAGTTATAAAATACATATATACTAATTTGAGCGGACCGTTAAACCAAACATTGCTCAGTCTGTATGAGATTTATGTCAATGTTAATGTTATTTACAAGGATAAATAAGTAATATACTGATTACAAGATGAGCATATAACAAGAGAAACTGTGCATTTCGGGATAACACTTTCTTAGTTTGAATAAATTCTAGTTCAGAAAATCTGCAGTTTGAGACCTGTTTTGGGATCGAACCCATGACTGTCAGTTAGGCACCAAATGGTCAGCACTCCGAAGGTCGTTGGTTCGATTCCATTACTAATTTTCTGAACTCTTAGAATCTGATCAAACTAAAAAAAATCGTTTTTTCTTAAATAAAGATGACACTGTTAATATTCACTTTCTGAATGACGGAAGAAACTATTTTGGAATGGAAATTTAGCATTTACGTACATCTAATGGTAGTAAGGTTTAATATATGAAACATAGGCTTGGAAATGGATAAAAGATCAATTTGTTTTTAAATGTTGAGATTTTTTTTACTTGCATCTATCATAATCTGAACAAACATTACTAGCAGGGTACAAAGCTGTGTTGTAGAGAAAAATAATCTTTCCAGATCGTGTTGAAGCAAACTCGACTCGAAAACGAACATAACGCCATGACGCAAACCATCGAATTATATATAAACGCCAGTTTAAATCTTACCCATTCCCCTTCGTTTCGGATTGAATCCGTGGAGGTTGGCGAACAGATCCAACACTCTACCTACTGAGCTAAAGGAAGGGTTCAATTGTGAGAAATTTTGTAGCTTTCCATGAGCCTGAATGATAAACAAATGTACCCAGTGAAGCCTCTTCAAAGGCTAAATTAACATTTTTTGCGTAAAAATGATACATTATTTGTTATTATTTTTTAAATATTTCGAAATCAGGTTTTGGCATATTCATCTGATCTATATATAGAAAGAAGGCTGTTTTATCGATTTTATATAGATATATATATTTCGTACTTATAATTTGATATTGTTTTATTTATATGTTAAATATGTAAGCAAGACTTGTACTTGCCATCATCTTAACTACAACGTCATTGTTGCCATGGTGATATTCTTTGACAAGACGATTGACTAATTTGTCAATTTAGGTGAAGCTGGCATATTGGACGTCCATAGATGTCTGGATCAGATTTAGTTTTAAAGGTGCGACAGACTCTTAATTGGCCTCATTAATACTCTAGAACTATTTTTACACGAGTTCCCCGTACTATCTAGGCCATTCTGTCCACAGAAATAATTGGAGACAGAATGCTTTGATAGACATGGGTCACAGTTATATATAATAAATTACAAAATATGTTTAATAGCATTTAAAATTGCCAACAGCTATTGAATATAGAACAACGAAAACGCAATGGTGTTTAGAAGATGCGTCAGCTATATTGTTGCTACAAAGTGATTTGATACAAACACACTGACCGTTAACATTATATACATTTCTTCTATGGGAGTTTTATGTCTCGCTGCGACTCAGTTGTCCGTTTGGGGTTTCATTGAACGTTTAGAGTTACAACATTAATTTCCAATCAAAGCAAAAAAAGTTGATATATTCCTTGCGTAAAGTAGATGGATTCCTGAACGAATTCTGTCAAATATATCCGGCTGTATCGATAGCACGACCGGTTTAAGTATCATTTTGTGACAATTGCGAGCTAATCTGTATTGAACGGCTATTAGTCGCTCTCTTATTGAATTGGCTAACAGATAATGTCCGATATATTGTCGACGATTTATATTCTGCCAGTATAATCTGACGTTAAGCACACGTACTTTATAGTGTAATTTTGCATTACGAGTATCAGTACCATCATTAACACGTAATCTGAAATCAAAGATGCTATGACACATAAATATGTATGTCATGAGCGATCGAAGCCGTTTATCCTTGGAAATTATTATTTCAAATATTCATCATGTCACGAATACACACATTGACGTCAGCGAGGACATTGACATTTTCACAGAAAATTGAAGACCATTATCGATTTTTTTTCAACCGATTTTTGTTTTCAAGATCCGGACAATATTGTTAGCAAATCTTGTCAAAATTGTTTGGCTGTTGCGTTTTAATTGTATTGGGTCCAATTACAGCTTTAAGAAGCGTTATATGTATTTCAACGGAAATAAACGAACAATGTAGAACATCTAAAATACTTGAGAAGGGAGGATTGTGAAAATTGGATCTGTCGTTTGTCGATAAGAAGTGACATTTCTGATGAGATTCTCGGAAGAAACCTTGTATCTTTCCCAATTGACTCACTTCATTGCCATGATAACATTTGCCGCCTCCGTGTTTTCTAAATGTAACCTGAAATTAGTATCACGTCCATAGGTCACCGAGGCTTTGTCCACATTGCTGTCTGCTTGTATCACGTAAAACAACACCTGTAATATCGGCTGGTAATGAAAAAGACCTAAAGGAAGTTGATATACACTACCATTTATTGCCTGCTATATTGATCACAGATTTGTTTTATCTACCCACCCTTTCTATCAATTAGATCTACATGTAGTTATTACTGAGAGAAACATTTTCCCATTTGTAATGACACCACGTCAACAGTATGTCATAAATGGACAATCCGACGCAATTATTGGTTGCATTTTTGATAAAATAAAAAATATGTGGGTAAATAATTTAATTTAGTTTAATATTATTCTTAACAGTTGGCGTAACCATTGAAATTATGATTTGGAGAATGTTTCGATTTCAAATATTTTACGCCAAGATAAAATATATATGCGGTCTGTTACGGTAACTGTGGCGGCGAAGTCCGAGATGATATTTAGTATAAAAAACATAACAATCTTAATCTTATTTCTTCTTTTAGTAAATAAAAGTGGTTTAATGGGTTTTTTTTCGCACACGTCTGCCACGTTATTATCACTCATGAGACATGTGATAAACTGCGAGAAATAATACTGATAATAAAGTGACATGGCTGACGAACAGCTATACTTTCTTAATTTTCCAAATGACTTGCCGGAGGCAAGGGATTTTTTTTATTACCAGACTTGAGGAAAACTCTCGTTGGTTCACCGCGTACGATAAATACTTTGATGAAGCCGATAAAAAACGTATAGATTTTGGCAATTAAGCTCTCAGAAAACTCTTATTCAATGTTCAAAATATATACACTGTTTTTGTACAGTAGGTATGGCTGTAATCCATATGACGTTTCATGTACCACTATAATTTCAATACATAATCTTTGTATTTCCAAATAAAATGGCTTTGTGCTCAGCTCAAAAGTGAATCAAATGCTACCATGACTATTTATGCTAACCATACTGATACATTTATCAATAAAGATATTTAGAAATGCAGCGTAGGGAGAGTCCTACAATGTCGCTGGAACAGGGGTATACTATTTAACCGCTATAAATATACTATAAACAAGCAGACTTGCTTAAAATAACATCATTTGGGCACTTAAATCCGGTAAGATGGTTATATATAACTCACAATTGTACATCGGCATAAAATAGTAGAGAATTTGGTGTTGTGAAATTCGGAGTGTAAACAATATTGATTCAATTTACAAAAGGCTTTTCCAGTCAGCGCCGTGTCGATCACCAGGGCAACGATGACGTCAAATCTGTTTTCATTTCACAGCGAGGCCAAATTTTCACGCCGCTGGCTGCTCTGGTAATATGAATAAGAGCTACTCACCAGTTAACCCAGATTCTATAACTGGAGCTTCTCACACCCAATTCGTTATAAACTTCTAAGTTAATTATCATTGTAACAAGATGTCATTTGCTCATCAGCTTTATGTAAAATGACAGCTCCGGAATAACAGGCTTTTGTATCAACTACATTTCAGAACAGTCAATTCCTTTTTGTATTCAGTTCGACATTAATGTTTTTTGCCATAAAACTTAAAATATAAATTGGCTGAAAATATTTGAATTCCATACGATGGTATTGGGCGTTGTATAGTTATAACGAACTACATATCTTGAATATATTAAAATTACTGAAATGATAAAGTGATATTTAAACACAAATGAAGTAGTAAGTTTTATACGCTTTTACATCACACTACTAAATCTGATGCCACTTAGTTGGTGATGTTGTACATCATTCGCAATGACATGGGGTGCCCATTAATTACTTGATACCCCAGACCAGTTTGTTACCAATGATACTCTTATAGCTTTGTGGTCGGCACTGAAACTGTGGCGTTAACAACCGCCATCATGTTCTATTCTACTTCACTGTTTCAGAAAAGTCCACCTGCTTTAACTGTATGCCGATTGAATGGTGTCAAACTCCATACTTAAGGTTATTTCACTCGCATGACAGCGTGCTAGTTCAAAAGGGGAAAGAAACCATCCACACAGCACTGCCAACAAAGACAAGACGGAAAGAAATAATTCATAACCTTTGACTTGAATGGTCGTGAGATTTCGATTCTATTGTCGTTCTGCTGGGACGGTATATATCCCGCGTGGCCAACTGTTTGTGATAAGGAGGTCAAATATAGTATTAAGAAAGCATCGATGACACTAATCTTATGAAGACACGGAAAATGTATACAGATGACTCCTGTCTATTAATGGGTCTTAGTAGATATATTGGGCGATATTTATTTCATTAAGACATGGACAATTATACAGAAAATTTCTTTATACAAAGTGAATTTAACGGCCCAAAGTAGCTGCTAGTGCAATTTGCTGGCTGGAGTGTATAATGTGATAAAATCTATAGGCTAGCAGGGAGTACATGAAATACCATGGCATTGTGGAAACATATTGAAGATAGTAGAGAACTATAAGAGGAAGAAAAAATAGTAATGTTACATTCACATGATTTACCCATGCATGTATCATGCCAACTATATTTACGCTTACAGTAATAGCCGTCATTGATACTACCACTACTGATATAAAGTGATATAAATATATAACTCAAATATGAGTTAATAAGGTAAGTAGGTTAAGAACAAATTATTTACATATTAGAATCCTGTCCATATTATGGGTAATGGATGACCCTCATCTCTGTACAAATGCTAAACAGCACTGTTTTTGTTCACAAGGAGTTGGCTCTTCTTTGTGGGCGCTATTTTAATAATAAAGTTAATTTCTACTTCTATATCCTAAATCAACGTATTGGACTCGGTGATAAATTTTACTTGTACTTAACTAGATTGAGATAGGGACAATAGACAGAGAAGCCAAACATAGAATTGGACAGTCTATTTTAGGAATCGTTTATTTGTCTGTAGAAGCATCTTCGCGGACAAAAATAGATGCCATCGATTCCATGAGCCCACAAGTTAGTGTGCCCTCGACAATTGAGATAGTTCCTGGGGATAATAACATGCTTAACAGTAAGTTTAAAAAAAGGATTGGATAGCAGAGTGTACACTTACACAGTGTAAGTTATGTAGAAACCCATTCCTTGCCTTAGATCAAATGCACTCCGTGCCGAACTGAATGGCCTGTGACACAATTCAAACTTGCCCATCGTCTCTATCTACCTACATGTTAAGCAGATGGTTAGGAAGGAGAGTCATGTTGCCCGCGTGCTCCCATTGATATGGTGCTATGCGAAGATGAGCTGTTTGGGATGTCTTTGTCATTGTCTTTCATTGTCGCCAATTTCATGGAGCAATTATTCACGCCACCGGTTTGGCTGGCACGTATCGATTTTGTGAATAACCCTAAGTACTCCGTAAAACCCCAATCAAACACACATAAAATGTAACATCATAAAAGCCGCTTGAAATTCGTTCCAAGTTACTAATTCATCTAATATTAGCTTCTGGTTTTGAGTTTCTAAATAGCTTTTTTTTGGTTTCCAGTTCATCATTTAGTCCCCGAGTTTCATTTTGTCCGTTGGTTTGGTACGCACTCGAATCGAGCAGCCACTGAATCTGAGAAAATTACAAATATCATGTTATGTCTAGATGTCTACGACCAAGAGCTACAATCAATACATTGGCTAATGTACGAATCGGTCAATTATAATATAGTATACATATAAGATTCAACCACGGTATAAAAGAAGTAAATTGATGACTTTTATAGTTAATATTTATCTCTAAATATATTTATCAGCTATACGTTGGTTTGGTGTTAATTGATTATTTTCTTATAATAAATGAGGCGCCTTGCCTCTTAGATGTAGAGTCTAAAACAAGACCCTGCCATTTTCTGTATACAACTGTTAGGCTGGGGAATCACTGGGCGTTGACCTAGATATACACAACTGTCAGAACGCCTACTAGGAAAAACTTAAGCAATTCAAAAGACCAAATTTCAGAATTATCATTTCGTTTTCGTTGTTGTAACTTTGGTGTACGTTTGAATGATATTGTCATAATTCTGGAGTGCATTTTATTTAGATCTATTATGTCATGGCTTAATAAATCAATTCGTTTGCTTTAGCTTTAGCACATACATGAACAATAACCTTGATAGTTTAAGGATGGACTACCTCTTCAAGAGTCAACATCATCACTCTCTATTAAATTCCAGTTAAAAGTTATTTAATTTGAAATTTAAATTCCTAGCTCTTCATTTCTTTTTTTAAATTGAATTTTTCAACTCGTGTTTTCTCGAGTTACACGCTTGGAATTTGGCGCGCTTATTAATGATAAAATAATCTCATTTTTTTTAATTCGGTTTACTTGACTTATTTTCGTGATGAAGTATTCTATTCTGGAATATATTTGTTTGTATTAAATTTGAATTGCACGAATGAACATGTAACCAAGTAATAATATAATAATATATAAGGCTTCATGAAGATCGCTTTGACGCCCTTTTTGTTTTACGGCAATCGCTTTATTTTCAAATTCGTATCTTGTTACCTATAATAGTAAAGTGTGGAAGCCTCATGCCCTGTGCAAATCCAATAAAATTTTTTCATTATTTTTCGTTGACTGCAAAACTTAAACAGACTAGAATTTATTATAATTTAATGGCATTTTTATACACACATTGAAATTAAAACTCCTTCACAAGCATTTTGTGGATTTCAATTGACAGAAGTGTATACATGTAAATTCGATGCAAACGTGCTCGTTATGCGAAAAACGTGACATATCTCACACATTGCAACGGGCTATTTTCGTTACCATTTACAAGATTCGAAAGGAGATAAACAAGACAGTGTTGCTACATGATAAGCTAGGATTAAGCTTGTGTTAATTAAATCTGTTAATATCTCCACCTATTGCTTACATCTCGATATGATTAATAACAGAGCAAGGAACTAAATAAGTACACCAGACTCTAGGCATGCACAACGTTTTTAGCAGTTCAATAGTTCATTGCAGCTTGATATATAACTCGAGACAATAACAGCTATACAATATTTTAATCTGGAAACCAAGTCACGTGGTAATATAGGGTAACTTGTAAATTCGTGAACCATGGGCATAAATAATAAAAAAAAAGAATGATTAAAAAATACTACGAGTGTGACACTGGTGACACTTTCCATTTCACGCTTGATCATTATAAGGCACCGCTTCTTGTCGGCAGGAACTCGCAGACACACTTCTATGCTGCAACCATGGACTCATATAGCGCATTTATATGTACTATTGAAAGTATTGCCCTATGACAGTACAGAAAACTAAGTGTCATAACATTAGGCCCAGTTCAATTAAGTATTTGTCATAACGTTGTCACAATACAACAAGGAGAATGCCTAAAATGTTGTCACAGTATAACGAGGCGGATGCCTTAAAGGTTGTCACAGTATAACGAGGTGGATGCCATAAAGGTTGTCACAGTATAACCAGGTGGATGCCTTAAAAAAGGTTGTCACAGTATAACGAGGTGGATGCCTTAAAGGTTGTCACAGTCTAACGAGGTGGATGCCTTAAAGGTTGTCACAGTATAACGAGGTGGGTACCTTAAAGGTTGCCGCAGTATAAAGAGGTGGATGCCTTAAATGTTGTCACAATATAACGAGGCAGATGCCTTAAAGGTTGTCAGTCTAACGAGGTAATTGTCATAAATTTGTCACAGTTTATAGATATACATCTAGGTGTCATAACATTTGTCACAGTAAAACGAGGATGTTGTCATAATCTGGGGGCCCGCGGCCGTGGCTTAGTGGTAGCTTGTGCGCCTACTAATCCTACTTAGATTTACCTTTCACGGGCTAGAGTCTGTCTCTCGACCATCAGGTATATGAGCGAGTCACGTTCTGGCTACGCTAGGAGAGGTTTGAAGTGGACAGTCCGTCGTCATATAAGTGAAACACCCTTGTGTACGACGTAAAACCCTAATCAATCAAACAAACAAAATCATAAAGTCTGGCACAGTATAATTAGTATCATGTAAAGCTTGTCACACTATAACAAGGTAGTTGTCAGCAAGTGAGACATAGTTTAAGGAAGGAGTTGTTGTATAATTAATCATAGTGTGAGGAGGTAGTTGTCGGAGAGCTAATTCCTAAACAAGAGGAATTGAAACCTCTGTAGTTGACCGGAGTTTGTTAGGCGTTTGTATTAATGTTACATTTGCTTTGCAGCAAAACACCAATGTGGTATGTTTTACTGTTAGATAAAATATTATAAACACCCAACTATTGGAGTTAAAAGCTACCTCATCTCTGTGATTTGACCATTCTATTGGGGTTTGGGAATCACAGCATTGTTTTTGAATCCCCACCGGTTGCATCAGCCTACCGTGGAACATGTAAACATATTTTCCAAGCTCCGTGTCTCCTGGGGAATACCTAAGATAAAAATGACTCCCAACAGACTCACAACAACAATGCGATAAGATGATTAAGTCTGTAATATATCGAACATTAACTTTCTTGTAAATGGATCTTTTTACTGAACATGCACTATTCCGCGTCACTCGAACGTAGTTTGCTTCGGGTTTTACGTCGTGTTTAAGATTATTTCGCTCCCATGACGGCGTGCATTTATATTGTTGTTTAATCCTAAACTATTACAACTTTCTCGCGTTTCTTGTAAAAGAGACACCCCCCCCCCCCCCCCCAACAACAAAAACAATTGTTACAAGCATATACAAAATTACCTTAAATAAGAATTATTAGATAAACCACTCGCCGTCTCTGCTATGTTGGAAATGTAATCTTGCCATGTTTCAAGTAAAGACAAAATACATTAACTTCCTACAATCAGCCCTCAATCAGCGGACTTGAAAATGCTAGGTAACAAGAAAATTAAATTCTCTTGCAAACGACAGGTAATATTACAATGAATTATTTTACGAAGATCTAATAGATTTTCGCCTATGGTTTAAAAAGCATCAGCATGTAGAATCATATAAAACAAATTAAAACCAGTATAACAATTATCCTTGCCAAATCTATAATTACGGTATTGTCAACTTTTCGCTTTTTGATACTTCTTGCCCAGGGGAGGGGAGGAAGGGGGGGGGCATTCGTGAAAGGCCCACAATTTTCAGGGTGCCCACACTGTCCCAGTGACCAAAATGGGGCGCGGTAGATTAACTAAAATAGTACCTAGGGGGCGGCTAGATCCCATTTGAGATTTCACCAGTTTAGTGTCATGGTATTTATTTTAGCTGGAGGAAATAGCTTCTGTCTCAAGGTCAAATGTAGGGCTGCTGCTGATGATGATGATGATGATGATGACGATGATGTGGTGGCGGTGGT
>JARFOD010130379.1:0-13836 GCA_031763545.1 Mopalia muscosa
ACTTGATAATACATACAGTTTTTGTCCCAGTATGATATCCAAAGGTTTCTGATTATTTTGTTTTTGTTTGTTGCTAAAATACAATTTGAGTATGTTATCCTTGCGTAGGGTTCAACTAGGGACATGTGGGCTTACAAACACATACAGGTATATGTATAAAGTTAAACGACCGCTTAAATCTAGCGAACTCGAGAAATGTAACATTAATATCTAGTTCTATTTTAAGCGATTGAGGCATTGGCCTATTTTTTGTAACCATAGTACGATGTTGAATTGTGGGTCATTGCACTGTGTTTGTCCTCCGGCTTGCTTGTCTACAGTGTTGTAGTTTATTAAATTATATAATGTAAACGTATTTTTTAATCAATTAATCTGTGTACGGAACAATAATTAGCATAAGTTAAGGATAAATCTTTCCAATATAAATGAGAAGCCTTACATAATAACGTAATAATCTACGTTGGGCTATATTGGGCTGGTTTCGGTGGTCTGGCACAAGACAAGACAGGACAAAGCACAAGTACACAATTGCACTCAAGACAAGTAGGTCTACCAACGCAATGCATGGTGGAATAATAGGTGCACATGAAAAGTGTAAGACAACACAACAATTGACTTGGTGTTGGCCCTAAACCAAACGCGTATCAGCGTACTTACCGCAAGCTCCCCTCAAATAGCCGTGTTGTAACAGCAGTTGGTCAAATACATTGATAGATTTTGACAGCATGCAAATATGCGCACAGACATATAAAACGGAATAGGTTTATAGCGTAGTAAGAAATACATAATAACTTCGTCTGCTATAACAAGAAAGGCATATGCTACTCCGACGTTATTGAAAAAAACAAGAAGCCAAAATCCTAAACCAAGGGACAGAATTCGATTTATTGACAATGACGATCTCAGGCTTACATATGTATCCTTTAAGCTTGCATTTTACTTCCGCGATAATATACCAGGGACGTCTCAGAGTTGTCACAGAAAAGACCTTGACATTTGATGTTGACGGCCACTGACACTGGATATGCTCAGAACAACAAGGGTCTCAACCAATAGTATTCTCGCGATAGTTTCTATAGTGGACGATACTAAGACAACTCTCGTACGCTATGCCATGCCATCGAGCGTTTCCGCAAATATTTGAGGCGACGTATGACACAGACCAGCAAATAAAATAAATGCACAATAAAATGGTCCGGGTGTATAACTGGTATTTACAGCAGAATGTTGATATAATGTCTGATTTGGAGGATATCGTGCCTTAACGCGTTCTACCCCGACGGAATTCAATTGTTAATTTCTTTGAATGCATAGCATTAACTCCAGGGAGAGAAAAATAATAATGTGTTTTATGGATATGCAACTTCTGCATTTATTGACGAGAAACGACCCCGAGCAGACTCTGGATTTATTCACGAGCAACGTTTTGAAGGTAATCAGCTTAAAATCCGTGTTGGCATCTGCCCCGAAAGGATCTCGTAAATAAATACAGAAATTGTCTATCAATAAGATACCTAATTGTAGCCCACTTTTTCCAAAGTATAAATTTAAGTGAGAATTCCAACCCCTATCTAGCGATTGCCTAAGAGGCCTTTTCCCGGGGTGGTACTGACAAACTCCAACAAACACGTTTTCCCGTGTAAGTGATCAAATTCGAGAGCTTCACAAATAGCGGCAAGTGCTCGGAGCTCATTCACACTAACTTGAAATTTACTTCAAATAAAAATTTCATAAATCCAAAATGTGACAGGCAGCCACTCTTCTACGATATTAAATAATTGCACTGATTTGTCTGCTAATGACTAATCTCAACAACTACGAAATAAAGAAGGAGAATAAACGCCAATGATCGGTTTCCCTTGATAATGTGCGTTTATTGTCAAAAACTTCAAAAAAGTGACGCGCCGATATTTCTGGTTAGTCCATTTTGTTCAGTTATTTGGTCAAATGTGGAAGCAGTTGGTTCGAGTTAAGCTTATATATCATTGCCTGCAAAGATGGAATATTTTCGAAATGTGTCAGATTTTGGGTATAAAAGAACCGCAAATAGAAGGTCTCCTATATGAGTTGACAACACAGGTCAGCAGGAGCATAACACATCATAGGTCAGCAGGAGCATAACACATCACAGGTCAGCAGGAGCATAACACATCACAGGTCAGCTTACATGAAAGAAACATGAAATAAATGAAGTTATAAATATAGTTCGACAATTGTCTTAAAATCCGACTGTATTTACTATCCGTTTGGTGCCTTCCTTCTGGCCGCCACCCTCCACTGATCGTCGCTCAAAACCATGCAATAACTGATGCATTGTAATGACTTATGCAGTGCAGTGACCCACTCATCTTTGCGAGCCAAGGTTTAGACATAGGTGTATTAACCTTGGAACAATACAAACCTCTATCGTGTTATCTCAGTCGAATAAGGGCGCACAATCATAAGCCGATTCAACTACATTAAGATTCCATGACCGAAGGAAATAATGACGGAAAGCAGTGCTCGAAATCATCTTTTTAACATGACCAGGATCAGGTTTTCTTTTCATAGTTTAAATAATATCCAAATCCAGTCGTTGTTCTATTTCTTGGAGTCACATTTTAGCTTTTAGCTTTTCAACAGAGACGGGTTGTACACAAGGCATGGAGGTAAAACCGGGGACAGTTTAAATCACATGTTGGAGTCTGAAGATGTTTGTACATTCTTAACGCTATTCGCGGGCCTCCCACGAGATTTCATGCGGAGATTCAAGCTCGAAAGTATCACCGAGCCATCTTTTCGCTGATTATTTCTTGCTTTTCGGGATTTTTATTAAAAGAAGTTTGCATGATACATTCGCCAGAATTTAACTTACAATCAAGTGTGTAAATGAAATACTCAAAGACTTGCCGAATCACAAGCTTGATAAATCCAAGAAAATAAGAATTTAAAAAACATAGTTCCTGAATTCCGGTTTGAAGTCAAGCAGAGAAAGATGATGCAAGTCTTATATACCACCATTGACGATGGGTGTCTTGGGTCAGCGGTTTTAATACGTGTTGATAGGATGAAATAATTCACTGTTGCAGACGGTGTAAATGAAAGAGAATTGTGTATATCCATGTTTTGCAATGATCTTGACGTTGAAAATGAACCAATAAGTAAATATTTCAAGCAACAGCGACTGCCGAAGACATAAGTGGAAATGATAACAATCCCTCAGATATTCATTAACAGCATTACAAAATAGCTAATATGCGTCACATCTTCTCGGAACAGTCCGAACGGCGAGGTTATTCTGAAACCAGGCAACAAGGCTGGTTGATACGTTGGTGTTAGAATCTGTGCAGGTAGGTCCGCGAATAACTGATTTGTGTAAATCATATGTTTATAAGTTTTGTGTCTGCGATATAATGACCAATATGAATAGAAATATTTAAGCATAAACCATAATATCTCACAGACAGCGATTTGGTTATTTTATCACCCGCTGGTTATAAACTGTACCACACATGTGGAGAAGGAGGCCTATTCGCAGAACGCAAACTCTTTAGTTACATTCTAAACACAATGACACATCAAAGCATATATTCGCTCCAGGCAGTTTCTTCACGGTAAAACTGGTCATTTACGGACGACTTCCCGTTCTAATCGCTGATTAATTGGGTGTTGTTTTTCAAAGACAACACCATGCATTGCTTTTTCACCCTTAACGTCAACCTTAATGTTTTGAATAGTGTTGTTTCAGACAGCTATGTTGATGTGTTAATGAGTCTCAGATCTGTAAATGTGCCTTATTAACAGTTCCCGTATCCAAGTGGTGTGTGCACCCATTTCCTTCAACCTGGGATTCAGAAAATGCGATAAACCACATCAATTACAAAAATTGTCTGCTTCGTGTTTCTTCCGCTTAGATGGCATTTCAATTTAATAGCCATTTTGGATGAGTATTTCTTCCTTCCTTCATAGGCATCGGTAATAGTTTAGAAGTCCTACCAGTTGAAAAAAAAAACAACCGAAATATAAATAATATAAAAAAAACCCCCAAAACCCACCAAGAAATGACGCTTTTTGCATTAAGACTGTAGATGTTGTTCCCAATATGATGCCAGGAAAACATTTCTGTTGAATTCTAATATGTTCAACATATAGCATTGGGTTTTATAATCTCCTTACACAGGGATATCTAACATCGTTTATTAAACTGGTTTAACAAACACCTTTTATAGCATTTATCAGAAGTTAGTAATCACAGTTTAATATTGTTTTGTGGTATTTACTAACGATGGCTTATTTCTACCAGCTGCAAAAAAAAAGAAAGATTTAAAATAGCCTTCAAAACATGTTGAATCTCCTATATTCCTGCAGCACATTCCATGTTATAACCGCACCAATCAGTGGATGCTTTGTACTTCTGGCTGATGATGCTATTTGCAATTATTCCAAATTTAGACATAGAGTCAGTTTATTGTCAACATTCACTACTGTAAGTTTTATTTCCATATAAATCCGAATGTGTAGAACGGGGATTTTAAGTTCCGAGAACAACGAAAAGCTTGTATCTGCTTTGACCATTTATGGTCATGTGAAGGAAACGAGCATGATATTGATCTCCGCGTGTCTGACACAAGGTAGCAGTGATGTCACTGACAGCTCTATCGATCCGATCACTTTCTAGGTCGTGTGTACCGATAAAATGCTGATTCATTGAGGGCCACTCATCCATCTATGGATTGCTGATTGACAGCTATACATATACTGTTTCTGATGGTAATTGTCAGGGAATTCTTCCTTGTGATCATTTCCTGTTTAACCTTTCATGTAGTTTGATTTTTCTCACGTTTGGTATATATTATTGGCTAATATAGATTGTTGTTTTCGCAGCAAACTGCTCCTTGAAACTGTTGCATTCAGCAACCCTCGACCGCACATAAACAAATAGAGTTTAGATAACCTGTTTTACATCACCATCCCAAGGTTGCTGACAAGCCAAGATAGTGCCATCTGATTTATAGTCTTAATTTGTGGATTTTTAACCAATAGCGTGTTAAAGAGAATGCACTGTTATTCAGTGTCAATTGCATGCAGATAATTTCACGAACATAGGTAAACACTTCCATACAATACCGCCACCCTTCACCCCCTTCCCGCCTTAGGGATAAAGTGAAGAAAGACTGCAAGCACGGATACTTGGTAAAATTGCAGTGTCCCACTTCCTGATAGTGGCGGCGCAAGGAAATGTCAAGCCGAGGGAGAAAACCCCCCCCCCCCCCCCCGCCCCTCCCCTCAGCCCGAGACCATCAGTCGTTTAATATATATTCGTTGATTGACATATTTTAAACGATTTTCAGACGTTTTGCAATGTGTCTTCATTTCGAACAGAAAATACAGATTACGAGGGACACTGACAAGAATGGACGCCACAAGAGTAAGTGTATGCATCTCATGGCTTCTCAGCAGGCGAAACAATGAAACTTCCCTATATAGCTTCTTTAAGTTTCAAGGTATTTTTTATCTTGTTGGGGACATTGTCCGTTACACAGTTGAGACGTATTTACTGTACCGCGAAGATAAACCAACGGGTTAATTGGCTAGATTATTTAGGCCTATCAAATTACACAAGAGATACTTGATAAATGCTAGCCTGATCATTGGGTTTAAATGTTTGCTCTTTTTAATAATTCGGACATTCCTCTTGCAAACAGTCGAGAAGGGTAATGGTGATATGATAAATAAGTCGACAGAGCTGATTTTCTGAGCTAGATAAATACATACTCTAGTTCATGGGTTGTCTTGCGTGAAGCGTTTGTTTGTTGGTAATCACTGGTTAATCAACAATTATATCCATACCCAACTGAGTCATTTTGGTTCACTTTCTGTCCTTGAATTGTTTATTATCAGATATTAAGGTCAGCCAGTCCCAGGTTTCGCCCACGATTCACTTCCGGGAGACACTATTCCGACAAGCACCAAACTGGCTATTTGATTGATTATCGGTACATATCCAAAATGACAAATTGATTTTTAGGACATTGTAGGCTATAAAAACTCATAAACTGAGGACAGTTTATAATATTTAATTATTTGGAGTTTAATATTAATTAAGGACAGCTATAGCACCTGATATTAGGGGACACATTTCGTAATCGTATTCCTTTTTTTCCTCTCCGTTGATCGATCGCTTACACTTTATCATTCCATTTGAGTCGGGTCTGTTTTTACTGACGTTATCCCATGCATGTGACATCCAATACAATTAGTTGCAGAGAGAAGTCAACATTATACCTGAATCTGGATCGTGGTTTGACCTAGCTGGATCGACGAGTCTTGCATGAAGGAACTATTAAAGATTTAAGGAGTGGCTTTGGCATGGTTGATAAGGTGAAACCTCACTAGCGCTGATAGAATGGCTGTATGTCTTGGATGGCAGAGGTTTAGAACCCGGATGGTGTGCTCATAGAAACATGTGCGATTGACTCAGCCATGGAACCAGCCAATCAAAACAAAGGTTAGGAGGTCTAATGGAACAGATTTCTTATTCTAACTCCTCTGCAGTTGTGAATTATACGCATTGAACTTTGGCCATTTCCCAAAACGTGTATTCATCAGTATAACGGAGCTCTGTACCAGGTAGCACCAAATAGATCATATCGGTGCATCTTCAAGTAACTTAGTAACAAATAAGAGCTGATAGTAACGCATTGCTAGTTTGGGTTCAAATCTGCGCGTAGGAGTATAGGAATTTTCTTTAAAGATTTAGCAATTTCACCAAACACTTAATTGAAATTCAGCAGTATTGATATTTTAAAATTAATAACTATACCGATATACCATATAATTTTGTATCCTTTTTAACCCATATTTAAGGCATAACCAATATTTTTTTCAACCCAGATCATTTAATGATTTTAAATATGTGATTATAATTTTAGCGAGACTGTCATTAAGAAAAAGTCACTAATGTGACAGCATATCAGACCATTTGATTAAAACCTTCGCCGTCTTTCCTCCATGACAACTAAACACATATCAGCCCAAGGAAACCACGGCCGACGTCACATGTCATTTTGTACCCATCAAATGCAATCTAATTTTTCAACACAGCCTGAAACTTTGGGATTAACCCACGCCACCACATGTGTCCAAGAAAGTCAAGTTGCGGAGATCTACTCTTCGCCACAGTTTTGGAGATATCTAGCTCATTTCAAAAAGATTTGCATTGATATAATTTGCAACATGGGTCTGGTTAAGTTTGTTTGTTCGATTGTGTTTAACGTCGTTTTCCAGGGTATTTCACTTATATGACGACGGCTTGTACATTTCACACTGTACACAGCCTGATTACTGGGGACCACCGGGAGGAAACCTCGTAAAAACCACCCCGATGATTGCCGGAGTCACAACATGTGACTTCGAGTTGTCTCTTAGTTCTGAGAACCAGGGCAATTCCTGTCGCCACTATTGATATGCTATTTGTTAACATACTGTGCGAATATTAGTACAAGTATATTGTACTAATATTCGCACAGTATTTTAACAAATTTATTGCCGTGCATGAATAGGCATATACAATTTTAAAGTCTTTTACAATCTGACCGCTGATCTGTTTGTGGTGTCAATTTTCCGTCCTGTTGTTGTCGTCCTGTATTTGTCCCGTCCGGTCTTTGATTGTTCCTAGTGGTGCCGAGGGTGGATTCCTTCACCCATTGGGCTGGCACGTCGTCATATAAGTGAAATACCCTTGAGTACGACGTTAAACCCCAATCAAACAAACAAACAAACTTGCAGCAAAACCCAAAGATAAAAAGCGATACTAGGACGGAATGGACACTACAAACGTAAGGAGAACACATCTGAGGGCTCCTTTTATTACACTGATGGTTAGAGGTAGCTTCCTTTTGCCCCGGTGCTGTCAGGAACAGGAAGCCGATATCCTTCTGGAACCTTTGTACGGTCCTGTGAATGTCCTGTGTCAGTTTGTCCTAAGATGTTGTTGTTTGTTACCGCACATAATGTTTGTAACTGTGCAGAAATAACACGCCCAGATGTATGTACGATCGCGGTAACACAAGTTTGTTTGTGCCAGTTTGTCCATTATGGGACATTGACCTATTAATCTCTCTACACACCACCCAGTTTTCTTAAGCTTATATATTAGTCAACAACTGTCACGGTCCATAAAAGACGTTGCAAGTTTGTTAGTGTGAGCGATGTTTCCTTTTATCGGTGACTAACCTCTACTATCCCAGACAAATAAAGCAGCAATATGAGGTATAATACAAGTTAGTATATGGTTTATAAAAATATAGTCCAGACAGGTATATTTTCCAAATTTGAAGAAGTAAAATATGAATGGTTTTGTTTGTTTGTTTCATTGATTGTGTTTAACGTCGTACTCAAGGGTATTTCACTTATATGACGACGGACACAAATGCAGAACATTGTAAACAAATCTGCTTTCCGTTACCCTTTAGCTCTGCGAACACCAGGGCAACATAAAGCACCCTCTTTTCTCGCCTCTTACGATCGACCGAGGAAGCCGAGGGAGTATTCTGCAGGGCCATGGCCCATCCGCTCCCTCACGGGGCCAACCATAATGTGGAGTGTTGCACTCTTGAAAAAGTAATGTTCCTCCAGATCTGTCCTTCTAAATACACTTCAATTATACTGTCTTAAGTCAGATAGCCTATGATCTAGGATTGCAGCATTCTACTAATGCACGTTTAAAAAAAGATTTAAATTGTGTAACAATACACATGTTATTTTGTTTTTAAAAACGTCAAGAAAATTTTTTTAATTTTCTTATCTTTACCATGTTAAAATTCAACATTTTAACCATTAATTTTTAACCATTTTTAGAAATCTGGCAGAAATCTGAAAATAACAGGTGGACGGGTCGCTAGCTAAGACTATGTTTCAATGACATCAGTGGCAGAAAAAAAAAGAAAAAAAAGAAGACAATATACGTTAGCAAAGAACACTCGATGAACCAACTTTGTGAGCTATATTTGCAAATGTTAATCAGGGTCGACATGTTAGGTTTTTTAATTAGAGGTTGAACACTGTATGGAAGGGATCTTTTATAAGTACAAGTGTGACTCACAGCTGGTTTAGGTTTCGGAGATGTCGGCGGAGGTTCATTACTGCTCTGAGTACCAGAGGCTTTAGGTGACAACGACGACGTAACATTCGCTTGCTACAGTGGGCAAAAAATAACATTGAAGTAAACAGATGTCAAAAAGTTTACTCAAGAACTTCTATAAAATTATATATAATTTAGAACTTAAAATAATGCTCACAATGATTTAAATATATATTTTTAGCCCCTTATAAAGCTATAGCATCATTTTTGTAACAATTTAATTTTTCTTAAAATATTCAACATGAATTAAAGGTTGAGTTACTTTTCTTTCAAATTTGCATATTAGAAATATGAAGGGAAAAATTTTACAACATATTATAAACATGTTATATTGGAGTAATAATTAAGTTAATTGAGAAATGGTTATTAATTTTAAGCTTGAGGCATGCCTTTATTTATGTTACACGAAGAAGCAGATTGCATATGGTGATCAACACATTTTGTTCATATCAAAAAAGGTATGTGAATACAAATCTGATTATAGTGTTTTACATAATCTTAGATTTCACATTCGGTAATGGCATAGTGTTATGCGCAATATATAAATTATTTGTAGAATGGATATTTGTAGAAAGGAAATAGGAAAAATCAATAAATTTGTAGATAATTTTCTTTGTTTCTAAGGACGACACTCACCTGGCCATAGATATTCATTGAATAATCTCCAACATTAACCTATAATTATACTTTTTTGGGGATTGATCTCAAATTAATATGACCAGGTTAGAATCAAAGCATTAGAAACTATTTAAATTAATAGCTACAATCTAATTTCCTCTTTCCAGAAGTACCACTGGTCAAAATTATTTGAGATGAATCTCCAAAAGATTGATTGATTGATTAATTGATAGGTGTTAAGGGGGACAGGGGCCAGTTGCTCAAGAGAAGATTAATCACTTCCAGCAGATTTAATAGCTAATGCTGGGTCAGAGATACCCCTTTTACACCTTTGACAACACTAATAGCTGCTTAGATCACACAGTGCTTGGAACAACCAGCCCCTGAACATTCCGAAAAAGGGTAAGAAGACAGGGCCCTGTTTCATAGAGCGATCATAGCTTGCATTAAACGTAAATAACATGATGACCGTGTGTTGCCATGACAGTTACGTTGAACGCAAGCTGTGATCGTTTGTGAAAGAGGACTCTGTTCATATTGGAGTTTAACGGATATGACCAGGTAGCGTAAGAAATGAAGAGATTCAGCTGATGTACAGGCCCGGATCAAGGCTAAAAGTTTACGCACTCATTATTTATTATCCAAGCAAAATATAAGCTTTGAATAGGAATTTTTATGAATGCCAGACTAAATCCATCTTCTTTAGCCAAGGGTTACTATTCCGAGCTACTCTGCCTTTCAACCCTTGGTGGATAATTGCTGTATAATGGGAGTCTGCTTCTAAGCAATTGATTGGATGGGTAGGAACTTCTATGCATCCAACCAGATGTTGTGCTATTAGAAGACTTGGCTGGTGAAAATGACAGCAAATGTAACTCTAAACAGGGGGAGTTAACTAGAACCTTGATCGCTTTATACACCAGATGGTGTAACTGAAACTCTCATTATACATGACTTATCCGCCAAGGGTTGAAATACAGAGTAGCTGGGAATAGTAACCCTTGGCTAGAAGATGGACTAAATCTGATACAAGTGGTGATAATTGTTTCCTTACATTATGCAATTACAGCAAATTATATATGCATTGTTTTAGTGTATATCTGGAAAGTGTTATCAAACATCAAATGCCTCCAAAATAAATTATTAGTGGTTAGAAGATTATGGTCAGCCTCTGAAAGAAAATTCAATGTCTTAAGCTGGTGCATTCAAAAGCAATTCACACATGTGACAAGCTGTATGAGTCCGCTGTCTATATATGTCATAGTTTTAAATAAAGTGTCATTTTTTATAATGAATTCGAACTACATGTGTCAATTTTATCAGCTGATCATATCCTGATAAAGTTACAATAGGAAAAGTAGGTTCTCCTACATAAAGTAATATACAGGCTTGGCTTCAGGGGATTTATTCGCCATGTTTAAGGGCATTTCACATATTGACAAAAGTTTGTTTGTTTGTTTCATTGGGGTTTAACGTCGTACTCAAGGGTATTTCACTTATATGACGACATGCCAGCCCAATGGGTGAAGGAAACCACCCTCGACAGACAACAAACAAATACAGGACATGACAAATACAGGACGACAACAACAGGACCCAACACAGACGCCACAAACAGATCGCCTTCCTGTTCCCCTTTAGCTCTGAGAGCACCAGGGCAACACCAAGCTCCCTTCAACTGCCCGTCTAACCTCTGAATGAAGAGTAAGTATATCCAACTGACTCGAAATTAAAACCAACAGGTCTTTTCATTTTCATTTGGTTTATGCTGAACTAACGTTATTGATGTTTGTATTTATTTATATATTTATATATTCAATTATACTTATTTACTTTTTTATGTATCTGTTTAACTTTTTTTATCTGTTAACCTTTTCATTTTATGGATTTATGGCTAATAGTAACATAAACAACTAATAAATCTGGTTTAAATTACATCAGATTTGTTTGTTTGATTTTCTGATATCTAGAGTTCATTAAACTGTTTATGTGGTTGGGGTACCTTAACAGAGGGGTGTCCACCTGTTTAAGTAGACAGCCTGAATTAAACAATTGCCCCATTTGGAGACTCTGGTTTAAGAAACTTTAACATGCAGAAAATAGGGAAAATAGGAAAATTGGATACCCAGTTACTTAAAAAGTAAAGCAAAATGACTATTTTGGACACCATACTTCTGCTGTATCTAGCTACGCCGCTGATGGTACTTAAGGTTATTGCACTGAGTACCAGCCCAATGGTTGAAGGAAATCACACTTAAGGTTATTGCTCTGAGTACCAGCCCAATGGTTGAAGGAAATCGCACTTAAGGTTATTGCACTGAGTACCAGCCCAATGGTTGAAGGAAATCACTGCTGGTAACAAACAACAACAACAACGGGACACAATATAAGGACACCATTAACCGATTGGCTTCATGTTGCCTCTTAGCTTTGAAAGCACCAAGGCAACAGGAAGCTGTCGATGAAACCTTACCCAGTGGGCAAATTGCACTATTAGAGAGACATTTTATGTCAAAAAAATAGATTATACGGATTAATTTATAAACATATAAACACTGGATGTTTTTACCTACCTTCAGTATATTGTATACATATACTTAACCTATAAAGTAAATACATTTAAAGCCCTAGATCGTCTAAGTCAATATGCATGTGACTTTAAACGTAACTTGATATAGTAGACATACTGTATATTTAATTTACATACATCTAAACTTTCAGAAGGTGGTGGAAGGCCATGAGAGAAAATGTATACAAAACCTACAGGGCTGTTGACAAATCACAACATGGACAATTTTTAAAAGGGAAGAGAAAGCAAACCTGACTCAATAATTTGTAATCAACAGTTACGAAAACTTTAATAATCCCATTAGAGGTGTGGCCAGCCATCCTTTGGACAACCCAATTAAACAATTTCCTCATTTGGACATGGTGTTTAAGAAACTTTACAATTTAGGAGATAGGGAAACTGTGCATATTGGACAACCAGTTACTTCAAAAGTGAAGCAAAATGACAATTTTGGACACCATACATTTTATTTCTAGCTAAGCCCTTGCCTGAGAGCACCAGGAGGCTCCCTACAGCCATCCACTCAATTCAAACGTTTGTTTGTTTGTTTGATTGGTGTTTAACGTCGTACGCAAGGGTATTTCACTTATATGATGATGGACAAAACTACAGAACATCACAAACAAATCTGCTTCCCATTACCCTTTAGCTCTGAGAACACCAGGCCAACAGAAAGCAACCTCTTTTCTTGCCTCTTACGATCGACTGAGGAAGCCGAGGGAGCATTCTGCAGGGCCATGGCCCACCTGCTCCCTCACAGGGCCAATTCAAACATAACTGTATTCATATTTGTAGACTGGTCAAAATGGATTAGTTTGTTAGTTTGATTGGGGTTTAACATCGTACTCAAGCATACATGTTATTCAATTATATGACAAAGGATTGTCCCCTTCACACTGGTCCATGCGTAATTACGGTGGAAAACTGAGAGGAAACCTCGTAAAAACCACCCCTACGATTGCCGGAGCCACAACATGTGGATCTTGTGAATAGTACATAGAAGTAGGATTAGTAAGCGCACAAGCCCTTGGATAAATTGTACTGTAAATGTAAGATCACAAATGTCTCGCTAAATCCTACATATTATTAAAGGTCTATATATTATTTCTAAGTTTCTCACGAAGACATGGGATTTTGCTCGAACTAAAGTTGCAGGATTTTCCGGAAGCGATTGTCCTTAAGCTACCCAGAGTCACAAAATGTGGTTTTGCATACATACAAGTATATATACATAAAGTTTAATGAGGAAAGTTCTGATCAAAGAATATGCATGAATAATTAAAAGGTTAACGAGAAAACCTTACTGATGTTGTGTAAGTGGTTATTATGCCAGGCATTAAGTATCAATTCATCAAGAAGAGTCCATGTATTACGTAAAATATCAATATTAAGGTAGCCAAGTCAGGAGCTGGCGGCGAGAAATTTTATATAATACAAGATGAGTTTGCTGTTTTGTGTTTAACGTCGTACTCAAGGGTATTTCACTTATATGACGACGGACACAAATACAGAACATCACAAACAAATC
>JARFOD010130390.1:0-13836 GCA_031763545.1 Mopalia muscosa
TATGAATTTTTCATCTTTCTTTGGAGTAGTCACCTTACT
This sequence comes from Mopalia muscosa, assembly GCA_031763545.1. Taxonomy (NCBI): domain Eukaryota; kingdom Metazoa; phylum Mollusca; class Polyplacophora; order Chitonida; family Mopaliidae; genus Mopalia; species Mopalia muscosa. The sequence continues at coordinate 40 of JARFOD010130390.1, forward strand.
CTATTATGTTAAGCTTGTCAGTGGAAAGTCTAATATCTCTTCCAACCATCTTTAGCAGTTTACCAAATAGAGGAACTACATGTCATTCAATTACCTGGTTCTGATGGGAGACTTTCCTGCAGCTTCAGTTCATATTCCAACTCATTCCTCAGTCTGAAACAAACAGTCAAAATGTCAATCATTTCATATTTTAACTCATTCCTCAGTCTGAAACAAACAGTCAATATGTCAATCCAAGTGGAAACCTTGCAAAAACCAACTCCAAGATTGCCAGATTTACATTATGTGACTTGCTCATATACCTGATAGTTGACATAGGGACTCCAACCTGTGAGTAGATCATTGATTGTTTGTTTGTTTGTTTGATTGGGGTTTAACCCTTTGAAGACGGGATTTTCCCATGAAATTGGACATCCCTGGGCGGGATTATTTTGGGGTTAAAGTCACTTTTTTGATTTTATCTTCAATTTTCTTGGCATACATTGTCAATAAAGTATTCTATTGTAATTTTAACATGTTTTAAATTAACAAAACACATTTTTTGCTTTATTGTTGATGTTAAACTCATTTGGGCCTTAATTCTGGCCAAAATAGTAAAAAAATGACTTTTCCCACAAAATATCTGTAAGTTGAATTATTATTGCTATATAACATTGTAAAACTCATCCTTGTATTACTCATTGATTGTAAAATAAAGATATAAAACAACTCACATGATCTGTACTTAATTTTTTTAAGTATTCATAAAAAAGGTACAAGTTTCTCTTTGTATGGTAATCTTTGAAACAAGGATTTACACAAAGACGTATCTGACAAATGTCACACTGATATATTGTCTCTTTCCGTAGTCCATTTGAATAACATACAGGACACCCCCTCCAGGGATTTTTCTTTTTCTCGGTAGCTGGAATGGCTTCAATAAAGTGCCTTCCAGACAGACGGGTAGGGGAAGGCAGACTGTGTGGGCAACCTCTGGTGGAGTATGTTGGCAAAACGCATAAAGCTAGAATTTTTTCACTAACTGTAGTTTGTAAATGAACTAGCTTCAACTTTCCCCCAAGCTCTTTGTATATGAAAAAAGAGTTGAGAACTGCCATATCAAATATATAAAAATACACTTTCTTGTACCATTTGATACACTTTTTAACTGACCGATAGGTAGCAGCCATCTGATCTGAAATATCGACACCACCCATCCCCTGGTTATAGGTAATGACACACTGTGGCTTTTGAATAACATCACCATTTTTGTCCTTTTTCCCTGTATCTACCATTTCAGCATTGTCCATCGTACTCAGCATTCTAACGTCCTTGTCCTTCCAAACTAGGGCTAGTAGGTCTTCATTGCAAGATCTGAAGGCCACCTCACCCTTTCGCAGTTTGACAGCCTTTAGATCCGCCAGCATATCCTTACGGTTTGACCTGACTGTGCCACAAATATTAGTGTTGGACTTGTGGAGTCTGACGAAAAGGTCAGGGCTGGAATACCAGTTGTCGATATAAATGTTATAACCTTTATTGAGCAAATCCTTGTTCAACTCCAACACAACCGCAGTGCTGGCTGGGTCACCATCGTCACCTGTGCGATCCTGGCCAGTATATATTTTCAGGTTATATGTGTACCCTGCAGCATTCCCTGTGCTTTGGCATACCTTATATACTTTTATGCCAAAACACGCCCTTTTCTGGGGATTATACTGGCGAAACTTGATAAGCCCTTTGAATTTCAGAAGTGACTCATCTGTTGAGGTTTCCCTTGAAGGGGTATAGTTCTCCTTGAATTTGGTCACTTTTTTATCAAGGATAGCCCTTATTTTTGCAAGTCTATCGTTAGGATCTGCTTGATCATTGTCCGCAAAATGCAAAAAACGTAGGATTTGTAGAGCGCTCTCTCTTGGCATCATTTTGTTAAAAAATTCAGTTTGAATCACAGCATCTCATGACCAGTACATATTTAGTCTAGGCCTTTTCACTATCCCCATTAGGATACAGAGGGCAAACAATGCTTTTATCTCATCAGCGTTGACATCAAACCATGCTATATCATGTCTTTTTGTAGCAGGGTTGGTGGGAGGGTGGGGTGGGGTTTGCTGCCGCATATTTGTTTGTTTCCCTGACAATATCTTGAATAATATCGTCTGAAATAAATGCTGTAAAAAAGTCAAGAATTTCATTCTGAGGGGTTAGGGGTATATTCACACAAGGTGTACCAATAAATGGGTGGATTACCGGCACGTTGTCACGAACATACCATCTCAACGCAGGTTTAGCAGTGGCTGCACCCCGCCCAGCCATACCACGACAGCCACGCCCCCTTGGCCTACCTCTGCGCTGACTTTGACAACTATTAGCATTGACTTGGCCCTGATTGTCACTATCACTACTAGAATCATCATCCCAAGAGTTTATTGGATCAATATCATGATTTTGAGACCTATCCCTAACATAAAAAGCACTGCTGTCACTCGGAAGTTGCATACACATCGTTAGAACTGTCCGAATCCGAATTTGAACGATCCGAAAATTACCACGTTGGCGGTCCCTGTATGGCGTCCACTCATCAGAATTATTTACCCCAGAACATTCGAACGAAGAATCATCATTATCAACGTTATCTGAGCCACTGCTTGCATATATTTCCCCCCAAAACTTCATCCAAACTTAGCAGTCGTTTCTTCCTAGACGCCATTGTAAGGTAAATTCCAGCTATTATCAACCAATCAGCGAACAGAACAACCGTTGTTACCTCCTTGAATAAAGGGTGGTAAGTACTAATGATTACAAAACACACAGGGATTCCCCAGACTAAGTTTAGCCTATTAATAACGGGTATGACGTAGGGTGTCACATGTGACGGGTAAACACGTCACCTGCCTCTAGGCACAGATAATTTTTGCATGTTAAGACGTCATCCGTCCTCAAGGGGTTAACAGCTGAGTCAACAGATGGATTCGATCCTGTGAAAGGTACATCAAAGTAGGCTTTAATAAGCGCACTCGCTAACCCATAGCCGTGGGCCAGCGGATCATCAAAGAAGGATTAATAGGCCGACACACTAACCACCAAGCCACAGCTGCAGGACACAAACAAAAATATTTTTTACCTTTCTCCAGAAAAAAAAAATAAAATGCCAAAGATCACCTTTCATTTTCATCAAGGAGAGTTCTTGTTTCATCTTCAAGTCCTAAAAGTTTCTCTTTCTCCAGCTCTAGTTCCATGGGTCGAGAGGTTCCCCTGTTTGTCATTCTCTCAACCTGCTCCTGAAGTAATCGATGCTGGGATGTCTGACCATCTAATAACTCTCCTATATAATTATCATACTCTGTCTGTGAACAACAATAATATTATTTCTTTGTTTGTTGTTTAACTTCATACTGTAGGTTATTCTGAACATATATTCACATATTCCTGAAGTTGCTTGATTTAAGCTGAAGTTAGCTACTTATAGTGTTTCAAGCAATTGGCCCCCTGGTGCCATTCCTTCCAAATGCAATTAGTCACTCACAATAAATTAACAATGCTTCAAGCAACTGTCCCCATAAATTGTTGTATGAACATGAAATGGGGTAGAGCAAAAGAGAGCAACATTTTATGTTTATCTATTATGTCATTCTTTCCTCTACTTTGCATGACTTTCTCCATAGCTGGTTCAAGATTCAGATCAGTTAATGGCAGTCCGAGTTAATAGTTCTCCGCGCTTTATGGTGCAAGAATATTTGTGTAAAACTAAAAAGATTGCAATGGAGGCTGCGTACATCGTCTATACTCAACGTTAACAATAGTTTTTTGCTCTTAAAAAAAGAAACTTTTTTTTTTACACTCACCTTAATACATGATAATATATACTTGAAGGTTGGTGAATTATCAATGAGAGAATCAAATACATTACTGTGAACCTGGAGCTTATGGAAGTTTGGGCCAACTACATTGAATTGTAAACTGGCAAGTTCCTGTGGAAATAATCAACAGTTTTGATGATTGTAAAACATAGGTAAATAAAGTATAAATTTGTTAAATTATGATGATTAGTATTGTAAGAAATGTTGTCTTCATAATTTTTCCAGGGCTGATCCAGATCAGAAGTTTGGGCACCCATAATTTACTCTCCAAGTAAAAACTAGAACAGGGTTGAGGGGCCGCTGAGCATTTTGTGAATACTAATAAATCTTTGATGATCAGTGTGATTGCCTGATTGGATAAAATGAACAGTTTTTTTGCATTTGCTAATTGTTTTCTATGTTTGTATTAACAGGCTAATATTCATTGTTTTTTATTTTTACAAAAATTGGAAAATGGGGCATGATATATTTCATTAAAAAAAAGTAATTTTGCCAGGGGCGACTGCATCAGGCCTATAACTGTTCCTTCTAAATTATTGACAAAATGTTTTGTATAAAAAAACTTATACTCACATCACTTAATTGCTTTTGAAGATGGTCCACAGCCTTAACTCCTGATAAAACATTTTGTTCTGAAGAGTCCTGAGTTTTTAAAATAGTTGATTGAAATTCCTTTAATTTGATATACTGATCTTTCTTCGTTGCTCCACAGCAATGACTAAGTACAGCAATGTGTTCTGAAGTTGTGAAGTCTTTTTGTAAATATCGGCTTCTGGGAGAAGGAAAAACATTACTAGCACGGCTCACTTCTACTCTGGTTCTATCCTTCCCATCCCAGGGTGTTGTTCTTTGAGATCGAGGGGTTGGTAATAGTAATTCCTGGGCTCTTAACTCTTCTATATAAACTTTATCCTCTGCTAATTGTGAATAGATCGAGTTACTCCTTTGTTTACTAGTTGGTACAGGGAGGGCAGAAAAACGATGAGGTGAACCTGACTGTTTTTCGCCATTCGGCAAAGTTCCTGATGTTCCCATTGTGAAATCATACAGAGTCTCATTCATTTTAACTTCAGTTCCAGATTTAGGAGGCGATTTTGTTTTGACAAGTTCATGTTTTTCTAACATTACAATAGGGTCCTGTTTTGCTGTTTCCCAAGTCTTTCGGTTGACTGTCTCAAGTTTTCTATGACTTTTTGATTCATTAAGGTGACCAGATGTATAATCACGAATATCATTTTTATGACACTGTTCTATTGTGTTCAATAGATTATGCAAATTCATCTTTGTTTTTGACATCTTTCCCTCTTTATCCGGCAACTCTGTTGTGTAGTTGACAAAAAAACTGCAACAGGAACAAGTCACTTTTATTCAAACATGTACATCATTAATTTTCAAAAACTTAATTTATTTCATGTATAATAAGGTACAGTGCATTTATTATGATGTTGATGCCAATTTGCCACGGTTGAAAACCAAACAGGACTAGACATACATTTTCCTGATGTCCATCACTATCTATATTTACACTTTATTGACGGTACAGTTATGTACCCTTGGCATTGTTAGTCTGTGAAAGTAGGGCACATTTCAGTCTGTTGATTTGTTAGATTGTTAAGATGGCCGAATGTCAAAGTTATTGAATGGCCCCGAATTTGACCAGATTTAGTGGATTATACCACCTATACTACTGGCAACGGAAGGTAAGAGTTGTGTAATGGACTCTTTTGCGAACAGCCATTTGTGGACAGGTCTTTTCCTTTTAAAAAAAATATCTTTCTAAATGACACAAAAATGTTTTCAGGGTGGTTTCCTTCACCTATTTAGTGGGCAGGCCACCATTTTAGTGAAATACCCTTTAGTAGGCCGTTGAAGCCCTAATCAAACAAAACAAAGAAATTGCATAAACTATAAAGTGTCAGATTCAGCATCAGATTGTTTCTGTGTCCTGGGATAACAATTTATACAATCCGTCAGTCAGCGTAGCCTAACAGCGCATTTGTCAGCGCCGTTAGGCTACATGGAGTGCATAAAATAGTCAGTTATCTCAGGGCTAATTGCTTCAATGCCTTCATCGCTTGAAGTTTATTCCAGACATACTGACCAACCTAGTCTTTCCTACTGTCATTCGATTGTGAACCTTTAATCTAGTAATGGTTGCCTGTGGACTTTAGGCATATATACCACACAGAGGAACAGTAAGTATGCAAAACCAATAATCGATTACTGTTACTGAAACTTTCGAAAACAAAAAACACACACAATAAATGAATAAAATTAAAAAATCGAAAATTGGACGCCGCATAATACTGATAAGACCTAATACGCACATATGTAGTTTTTATGCCTTGAAACGTAACTAATATAACAAAGAGCACTCGAGTAATCAAATAGAATATACCTATAGACAAGAAGTTGAAGTAACTGATTCTTTCATGACTTCAATAAGCTGCATGGAAACTTACTCCTCAGTCTACATATTTCGAGAGGACGAAGTCAACCATTTTGAACGCAGTGCTGTCGCTATGTAAACTCTGTGGTGATACTCTGATGGTTACAGCACCTTTTACGATGCCATTGTATTTGTTATCTTAAATTCGATAGATACAACACCAGAAAAAATTGGATCGTATTAGTTAGCTGAGAATTTTATCTTAAACTAAGGCTATTGTAAGACTAAATACTTGAGCAGTGAAAGAAAATGTTAATAGGTCGTTGGATTGTTGTCTCCAAACATCAATCAGCTCACTGCCGAATGGCAGGAGAATATATAGGAGAATACTGTCAAAACGCGGACTGCAATCAGCAACTTTGTTGGAGTAGTACTGTTAGCTTTGAAAACATAGCCAATACATAGGCATACACTTTTGATATAGGCCCCTACAGTTTTTGTTCAATATACAATATTGTATGTATTGGTTATAATACTGTTTATCCAAAAAAGAGAGCTGACTGCGTTTTTGAGCCCCAAAATGTGTATCGAATCTGGGATACAGTATACAATACTGTATCCCAGATCGAATGTGGCACTGACAACTTCATATATAGATACATGTAAAGCTACTGGTACATGATATGATGGACAGTCAGAGATACATAACTCTGCATCGATCAAATCTTCAATTTAATATATTTACCGGCTCAATAAAGGTAAAATATCCCCATTGAATAATTGTGAATCCTTTTATTTATTACAGATGTCTAAAAAGTGTAAGTTATTGGCGCTTCTCCTAAAATATCACTATAGAAGAGGCGGAAGAAATAAAAATGGCAGGTTGGCAACAGGACCGTATTCCGTATTTTAAACTACCGTAGAATAATGAGCGATTTCGTGTGGCATTTAAAATGTGTCAGAAGTTCAGTATATCATATATGATTGGACAGCATAATGGCTAAACCCAACTGGTTTACAAGGGGGAAAAAAACCAAACTTGAAATTACAGTTATGTGCACCTAAACTCTGGCTACATTATAGTTGAACTTATTTCTACTGAGGCGAAAATATTTTAACTCGACTTTGAATTATTTACTCGGAGGTTGAAATCATGTATATTTTTTAGCTAAACTATTTTGACTCGATTTTAGTTTAGTAGATTTTTTTACCTTAAGTTGAAATAATTTTTACTGACGTAAAAATATTTTAACTCGAGTGAAAAAACGTTTTACTCGATTTGAAATCATATCTAGTTGAATATAATTTTTTGACTTTGAGTTTAACGGTAACAGAGATAATTTGTATTGTGTGATACGCATACGTTATAAATTACCTCCCTTGTACTGTTATTTCGCAATGTGCGCGGGAGTCATAATATACATAATTATGCCTACAGAAAAGCCCGTAGAGTCAATCTATGCTAATTTCGACAATGCAATTTGGTCAGTCGATTTTTATTTATCGATTTAGATTGATGCAGTTAAATAAGAATACCTATCTCCCTCCCCCCAAAACCCCATACCCCCCCCCCCCAAAAAAAAAAACAAAAACAAAACAACAAACAAAAAAAAAACAAAACAACAACAACAAAACTAAAAACAGCAAAACAAAATGAACTGCTCACAGGTTCGAGTGCCCCGGATATATGAGACACACTTGGTGACCGCTGTTTGCAGGTGAGGCTTTGTCCCCATGTCCCACCAAATTTAAGCAATGCAGAGAGAGGTGTGTTGTAGGTCGTCATATTAGTCGAACAGACCGACAGTCCGACCAATCGACCGAAAGTGCAACAAATCAACAAACAACAGAACGAACAACACAACGTACTATCGAACAAACAATTTAGAAGCAAATCAAAGAATTCGAATTTCATATGAGTGTATTGTTGGAGGTGTTGAAGATTTTCTTGAGCATTGTTGATACGCCTGTACCCAGAACAATACAAGGTTATTGGAGAAAGCAATGCTACCGAAACACTTGTACATTTTGATCAGCACTGTTTCAAATTGGGGTAGTACTTCATTAGTACCCTTTAAAGGGTATTTTAATTATTTTTTGTGGTAGCAATTTGAAGTTCAATACATTAAAACGTAAGAAAAGGGCGAGGGTCTACTTGGCACCGGAAGCTCTGAGGCATGTCTCTACCACCCCGGCCATTTCCGTACCTCTGATGGAATGGTTCATATCAGGGGAGGTAACTCGCATTGATTTACTTTCATCGTATAGCTGAGTTATCCACGTGTTTGTTGTTGACGTCTGAAGGCTACTTTGTGTTGATTGATGACGTCATTGACGCTGCATTATTATTAAAATACTTACAGCAGACGAAATTTGAATTATTTGCAACAAGTAATACGTTTAAAAGGAACAGTGTTTTATTTGAAACGGATTTTACGCGAGAAATGGGCTTGTTGAGGTTGGTTTTTTAAAACAAATCCGCAGAGTACTTTGTTGATTTCAACTCCTGCGCACAAAATATCCGGCGGTTAACATTATATGTTTTCGTGTAATATTATTGCTCCCATTCACCTCCGAGATAACTGTACAGGCACGGAAAGTGCCGAAGGATGTTATACGACATGGCTCTAAGGAAAAGAAAAGTCGGGGCAGCAATAGGGCCTATAGGTTCATTTCCGAAATATATTCTGATAAGATTGATAATTTGGTAAACATTCTTTGTCCAGAGTAAAAGACTGACTTTATCATTTAAAAGCGTCGATCTGCTCAAACTTACGAAACTATGTTTTTCATATAGCTGCGATTTTACGAGGCCTCATTTCAGTTTAAACTGGGATTACAATACGCATGGATATGAAGCTCGGCACAATCCACATAAAATCAGGTACTCAGTATTGTTCTCATATACACACACGGAATGTGCTTATATTAGCACGAGCATCAACTTCTCACTAGTTGCTTGATTATCGTAGTTTTGCAGTCCAAAAAAATAATCGAAATGTTAATTTATCTGAATTGTGAATGAAAGTTGACAAGCATTACATCTCTTTGACGGATTTATATGGTTGGCGAAGGGATGAATGAAAAACTGCCTTAGCGATTTGACACCAAAAGAAACCCATTCACCTTACTCTTCCCTCTATCGAGCGCCATTTTTTTTTTATCCGCGAATACGAGTATTTTTAGTCTAACATTAGAGCGTTTATTGACCCAAATGCAATTTCTCCCAGTTATAATAACATTCTTACGGAATTAAAGATAGTCTTTTATATGTCCTTACGACTTTTTAATTCTGAAAGCAGATGTAAAATGGAAATATTAGAGAGTGAAATCAAGTAATTTTCGTTTAACCCCCACTGTCGTCTTGGTTTGCAAACAATCGTATTCTTGCGAGAGTTTCTACACTGGACGAGACTAAGACAACTCTAGTATGCTATGCCAGGCCATCGCGCATTAATTTCCGCAAATATTTGGGGCCACGTATGCTACGGACCAGCAAATAAAACTAGTGCAAAACAAGATGGCCCGTGTGTATCTTAGAGTCAATGTTTCGACGTAGAAGTAGAATCGATTATATTGTAGAATACGCTTGCAAACTGTTATAGACCTCTCGACAATTCCCCCGCTCGGCGAGAGTTCGTGATTTCATCGCCAACTCAAGATTAAAGCTTGCTTTTACATATCTCTGTGTGTTGTAATCCAGGGTTTAAGCTTTAATCAGTTTACGGAAGGCTTTTTGTGACGTAACACAGCTCAATATTAGACGTCACGCCATAATGATGACTCGACACATTGGGACTCATTCCGCTACGTTAGGTTTGCAAGGTCTACTACGTCATAATCGTAAGACGTAATACTTATGCTTGACTACAGACTTAAGCTGACATAAAGCTTATCTCGCTTGTAGGTATATTTAACGTCACAAGATGGGTCGTAGATTCCGACGAATGCGTCAAGAAGTTGTGAAGGTGGTCAGGAAGATGTTCGTCAAGTGTTGTTGTTGTGGGAGATTAACGGGACAGTATAGGGAGGAAACGTTTTCACTCCAGAAGATACTGTCACACGGGTTCTGTTGCTCTGATAAACATGACGTTACGGAATGCGAGAGATGTTCCTACAACGGCTACACATCTCCGGTCACATTTCCTGAGGTTATTAATGATACCGACTCGGATGCCTCTGTTTCATCCTCTGACAAATCCTCTCAGGACGAACGACCTCTACTGGTTGATTATGCTGCTAACGATTTTTGCCACGACGTCTATCCACACGGCTGGAGTGTCAAAAAGGCTATTTCCTGTGGAGAGTTCGGCAAAACAGAACTTGTTACCTTTCCCAATTACCAGGGCAAATATGTTCTCAAAACTTGTGACCCTGAACAAAGTGAGAAGCATTTGTCAATGTTATTGCAGTGTCAAAGTAACTTTGTGAGAAAACTTTATGCCAGTTTCTCTATGAATAATGAACGCTACATGGTTTTGGACCACTGTTCATTTGGTAATTTAAACAGGCTAACAAAGCACGGGAATGCATTAGATGAACATGCGGCTGCCTGGACCAGTGCCAACATTTATGCAGCAGCCAACCACATTCACTCAATGGGCATTTTAAATCTGAAAATTAAACCAAGCAGCGTGTTAATAAATACTCGAGGTCGTCCAGTTTTGTCCGATTTTGGGAGCGCCCGGAGATACGTTTGTTCTGATACAACAAATTTAGTGACCGACACGTCGGCTTATACGTGTCCAGAAGTTCTGAGAGGACAGCAAACTAACAGGATGACAGATTTCTGGGCAATAGCTTGTTGCTGTTATCAAATGCTGAAACGAAGAAGTCCTTTTCTTGGAAAAACTACTGCAGAAACTCAGACGAAGATCTCTCAAGGATTAAAGGTTGAATCTTACCGACTTTCTTGCGCTGCTAGTAGATTTTTCACAGAAGAGTTCGATATTAATCCTGATAGACGACTGGGTTCTAATGGAATATCAATTATAATGGCCCACAGGTTTTTTAATGGAATAAACTGGGAGGAAATCAGAAGTGGGCGCAGCTCAGAAAAATCCCCACTCCTAGATCTGGTATCATATCTTCAAGATAACCGTTCCTGCCGATCTTCCCTACAGCTAGGCCTGCCTCTGTCAGACAGCGATTCTAACTCGGAAAATGAGAGGAGCAGACGACAGGAGAGCAGATGCAGGAACCGTCAAAAGAAACAAGCTCGGTTAGCAAAGAAACTTAGTCGTTCATACAGACAGGCTGTTTCCAATGATGACGGATATTTGGCTGACATGGGCGAACTAATTGATGATACTTAGACAATACTCGTACCGTATAGTATTTTCTGTCCACATGATTGTTTCTCCTTTATCATTATTTAACTGTATCTGACTTTTTCCTTTTTTTCTCATTAAACGAAACAAGTTTTCTTTCACTGTTACACGTCGTCATATTTCAGTTGTTTGTTTACGTATTACCATTATTATTTTGATAAATATACAGCTACGCCCCCTGGTGAATAAAATGACCAAGTTTCGAGTTATAGCGCTGCTAACATATATGGTGAATGCTATACTTAAGTTTTGACAATTTATTTAGCTTTGGACAGCACTGTTTGCGTATCCACGGGGATTTCGTGTCTGTTGGGCTGGGTACATAAGCTATACTCTCATTGAGTTGGTTGATTACCCCGGACATATCCTTTGTTTACCAACACTTCTTTCACTTTAATTATGACCATCGCTCTCACTTTTACTAACATATGATTGGTTGCGTAGAAGTTCCCACCTAACCAATCCATAGCTGAACAGTAAAGTTTGGCTTTATGGAAAAAAATCGCCAAGGGTTGTAATGCGGAGTAGCTCTGAATAAAATTCTTGGCTAGAGAAGAGAACTTATCAGCTTTTAAACAGGTTTTAAATCAGATTTAAAGTGACTGAAGTGGGATGAATTACAATCCAAATTATGTGATGTAGATGATTTCATTCCAAGTGCGCCTTCTTCATGATCATCCGGGACATTCACCGCACCTTTTGTCAGCTTTTATTTCAATAGAAGCTAGGAGATGCTTTCTTTTTTATGCGTGTTTATTCTTATTATTTCATTATCGGTCAGTAGCGTGGTGCCGGTAATATGTATTCTTGCAAGTTACTGTCCACAAATTTTGAACTACCGTCGTGAAGACTGAGCATTTTGTTTAATACCCCATAAGTTCTATAAGTTGGGACACCCTTGTTTTGGGACAGGCCAGAAAAATAACACGTAAGACCCCCTGTGGTAAAGCCTATTTCTCTGTCCCAACGGCTAGAAGTTATAGGGAAATTTTATATATGCATGTGTGCATGTTTCAAGGGAGGGGTGGGGAACTAGGGATGGTAAATGCCCCCTCCCCTTCCTCCCTGTGGCGCAGATCATCCGATATGCTTCATTTAAACCATCAATCTCTACAGAGGAGAATGTTTTTCGAAGTTTCTTAGTGCATATACAGCAGGGATATTATTTTAGAAAAATGCACATGACAAACACTTTTTCATAAATATCTTGGACTTGATTTGTCCAAAAATGGATCATTTAAGACGGCTAGAAATACCTTAATTCAGCAGTCTAGTAAAACTGGTATTTATTTTATACGCTTATTAGCAACTTAAACATACCTATTGATTGTACACTCCACATTTTTCACCACACTGTGGTTTCTATCTTATTGTATGAATTGTACATTCAGCAGTAAATGGATTGTATATTTAAGAAAATGCCTGACAAGCTTGGTGCGTCGGTCTGACTTGTGGCTTCATTAAAACCCTGGAAATCTACAATCATTTACAAAAGCTATCAAACAAAGAATAACGGACCAGTTAGGATATCTTGGATATCAATGTTGCCAAATTCCGGCAAAGCAAAAAATTACCATTCATTTAAATCAATCACATATCTAGAACATTATCTGTCAGTTTTACCTAGCCTATACCTAGCCGTTACCTATACCGCCATGATTGTATGTGCTTATTAATGTTTACCAGTGGTTGTAGGTTAGGGTTTCTCGCCATTTTCCACCCTATTTAAGCAATGCAGAGTGGGGAGTATTGTCCGTCGTAATATAAGTCAAACACCCTCGACCCAACCTTTGACCGACCGAAAATGCTACAAACAAACAAACAAACAAACAAACAAACAATCATCAGAACGAATAACACAACGAGAAAAATAACAAAGAAATGTATAACAACTGTATAGCAAAGTTAACAATAGCCGACGTTACTGTTCTGTAAATGCAGTTTCAGGGGAGAGAAGCCGTGTGACTTGTCCACAAATAAATTGAATTGAATTGCATTGAAACTATTAGCGTTATTCGTAGCAAATTGCTCCCGAATTTTCTATTACCTATTAAATGGCTGCACGGGCGAGATCCAAGATGACGTCATTTGGGGAAAAAGGATCACGGGATTTTCGAAAAGAGTCCATATAACAGAAAAATGTGAACGGTCCGACAGCTTGCACCTGGCGTATGTCTTTGATTAAGTCATAGGCGTAGACAAGGGGGGCTTGGGGGCTTGGGGAGGGGGGGGGGGGGGG
>JARFOD010130401.1:0-13836 GCA_031763545.1 Mopalia muscosa
TTTCACTAGGTTTCCTCTTGGTTTTTCACTGTATTAAAGCAATAACAGTGTGAAGTGGACAATCCATCCTCAAAATATTGAAATACCTTGAGTGCAGCGTTCCACCCCATTCAAACAAAAAAATCAACATATTGCAACAGTTCTTCAGTTATGATCAGTCCTGTTCACCAACCTATAACAAATTGTAAACTACACATTAGAAATTCCAGGCAGGTAAATATGATATGTTCAGTTAAAGTGCAATGTATAACACAGAGGGAGTTAGCAAGATTCTGAGATAAAGGTGAGGGATAGATTACAGCTATAGACCTGATCAAGAGAAACATAAATATTGCTTATTCCCTCTATGCTATACTTTAAATGTTTTATTATTCTGATAAAATAAATAAATTAGGAATCAAATGTTCGTACCATTGTATGCTAATTGAAAATGACCAATCAAATTCTTACTATAAATTATGAATGGCTCAGATTATATGGTCTGGATTCTTTCTCTCGTCTGTTGCTTGCCACAAACCTTTACATCCATCTTTTTATAAAGGAAGTTAATGTTTTGACACAGTTTGGTGGCACTCCCAGCTTTATGTATATATTCTGTCTATGACAATATGAGTTTGTTATTACACACATCAGTCTGTTATTACACACATCAGGCTGAGATCACTAGGATTAAGCTTTCATGGCATTTGGTTAGTTTTAAGACATAAGTGGCATCTCACTTGAACAAGAGCAACTACTGTTGATATCATAGTCATTTAAATATAAACATGGAATCAAAATGTTCTCAACAAAAATGCAGAAGACGATTATTTGTTGATGTTCTGCTGAGTACTTGTCCAGTGCAGGTGTCAAATGTCAGTGTTTAAGTTCACTATAGAAGAAAGGTCATAGGATTTACTGTACAACTTCTTATGCTAGGACTATTCCATTTGTAACATCAACCTCAAGGCTCTTTGCCCACCGATGTGACAAGGGAAGCAACTCTGAGTAAACTAAACCTGTCCAAGTCCTCATCTGATTTACATGCAATCGGCTGTGTTTATTGGACACAAGCTCTTCACTGAAAAGTATGAATAATAAGAATAAAATCAAGTTCACACTTCTGCAATGAGTTTATCTGAGTACCACCATTATAATCTGTTTTATACATCATCTTTATATTTGAAAATTGAAAAGAATCGTATATAACAGTTATTCACCTGTTGATTCTTTCCCTCCTAGGATTGCCAGTCACAGTCCTTACTCATGGCAGGTTGATGGGTGAGTCATAAAGACTTTTATACCTAAAGGTTGTGGAGAGATTGGAAATGAATAACTGTACTACAACAAGTGATCAGTTGTTTTCACCAATAAAACTAAATAGTTTATGTTGTCTTTTAAATATAATATTGTATAAAATAATAATATAATTATTACTCTTACAAGTTTTAGAATAACTTCACATCTTGGTTGGGCTAATGTGAACTAGTGCGGAATACACTGCCCCCATGTAAGTGTAAAACATCAATTAATCAATCAATCAAAATTTTTAAGTTTCAGTTTCTCAGGTGTATATCTTCAACTTTATCTGTAATCTTTTAAACTGTGTCAGTATGACATGTTGGTTTCTCGGGTGTTTTCAGCCAAATGAAACTTGCTTGCTATTTTATAGTTCTTAGTTTGGGTGATACCTGGTAGCTGTGGGAGTATCGCTCGTCAGTTCCTCAGGTGTTTCAATCAAATAAACTTTCCTCTGTCTTATATTTCATAGTTTGGTGATACCTGGTAACTCTGTGAATATCGCTCGTCAGTTCCTCAGGTGTTTTAATCAAATAAACTTTGCTCTGACTGTCTTATATTTCATAGTTTGGTGATACCTGGTAACTCTGTGAGTATTGCTCGTCAGTTCCTCAGGTGTAGTCTTCATCAATTGGCTCCAAATGGAATCTTCCCCATGCTCTTCCAAAGTAACATTGAAGGTAAGGCTGCGCTTCCAGTGATAATGTCAGGTGGGAATATTCACATTCTAGACAGTATGAATATTTCCAATATTTTTTCTTCTTTTTTTCATTTGAGCAATACAACGAACAAATCATACTATGTTGAGAAACTGTGAAAATGTTATTCATACTTGAACTATTTATTTTGTATTTTGCAATGTCTACCTATTTAGGAGCCAATTTAAAAAAGGGGACTAGATGTGTAAGCATTAAATAGTTTACTTGTAAGACTATTTAAACCCTCGATGTGAATTAGCTTATGATAACCTTTCTTGTTTCAGACACAACCTTCATGAAAACAATGGCCACAGCTCTGGTGGACTTCACTGAACTGAACTGCCACGCCCCTCTACTCTTCTTACTGGAGGTACAAACTGTGCTGCTCCTCTTTACTAGTTGAAACAAATGATTGTTCTTATAATAACAGTGGGTTTACAAAGGCCTAGGATATGTCATCGATGCTCCATAAAAGTATGAATGAAGACTTTGGTGCTAATGAGCAACAAAGTTATACACAGTAAACTACAGGGGCACGGCCTAATCTGTCTCCATACTAGGTGTGGTAACAGTGGTATGGCATTCAATAGTTGTCAGAAATCCTAGAAAATAGTTATTGTATTCAATTGTTTTTGGTGTTGTTGATCTCCTTTTGTAATTTGTTTGTTCTCATTAATCTTTTTACCAGGGTTTGAACACGAAAAAGAATTTAACCAGTGATGGGATTATGCTGCTCCTCAACAATGTCGCAACATACATAAACTGTATCACCTTGGAAACAAACTCACCCATGTGGAATAACATTCTTGTCCAGTTTGATATTTTCTTCCGTCGCCTGGTTACGATTTTGCCGAACCCTTGTGACATCACTTCCTCTATGAAGATAATGATTGCTGTGTTGAAGGTCCCAGGAATCTCCAACAACAGGGTAACTCTAACCAGGATAATAAATATATGTACTGGTATTATTTTGTCCTGCTGTTTAAATGTGATATCAAATCAAGGTTAAAGGTTACCCTTACATTTCCCTGGATATTGTAATCCCAGATGTTTCATCTGAGGTCAATTTTTAAAAAAAATAGATATTTAAAAAACTACAAGAAATAAATGACTTCTACAATAACATTCATAGTTGTATATGTAAGCATTGTATATAAGGAATATATTATAGAGATATGCAAAATTTATTCATTCTCTCTATTTCAGAGTATTTTGGAGCCATTTTCCAAACTGCTCAGCTTTACCATACAGAACTGTTCATTCAAGCTTCAACATTTACTGGATATATGCTCATTAAGTAATAGAGCTTTTACCAAGGTAACCATTAATATGTCTATTTGAAAATATGGAATACAGTAACACCAATCTGTTTTGTGTAATGTACCCATTAATTACCTTGTTTGAAGGTGCATATGTAGTTAGTCAATCTTGTGCCCTAATATATGAATACAACTGCTACCCTCAGGCGTTTTTTATAGACAAAAATTTTGCATAATAAAAACTTAATATTTTTAGCACAAAATGAATTAATACTCAAGTTTACTAACTTTTCATCATCAATTAAATAAAACCAGCATGTCGGTGGATATGACACTGGATGAAGTGAGGAAATGTATGTATCACCCACTGTAAATTCTGAATTTTATAGCTCGCCAGTGGCCAAAAGGAGCCAAAGCTCAATTTTTTCTAACAAAAGTTAATATCAAATTTAAGAAAAACTCAATTTGCCGTTATTTTCATCTGGGTATTCCCAATGAAAAAATATCTATAACAACCCCTGACCCTAGATGTCTGAATGTACAGTAATCAGTTATAGTTCAGTGAGTTATATGAGTTGAGTAATGTCCTCGGCCGTTAATAGTGAAACCAGTGTCATTAAGCAGCCCACTGGCTAGGGACCGTAGGCTCTGAACCTAATTATATTGTCATTACTGTTCACTGGATGAACACGACACGGCTTTCCATTGATGGCTTGACAATTTTAATACAGCTTTTACTGTAATACCCTTGAGCCATTTTTAGTAAAAATCAATAAATTGGTCAATCTGACATTTGTGAGAAATAGTTTTCTGTATAGTGAAAAACAACAAGGTATAGCTCCAGCTTAACTAGTGGATTTTATGTGTTACACCAATCAGCCAGAGCTCAGGCTATTCTTGTTGTTGAGACTTCATCACTACAGAGCTGTGAAAGATGTATGAATGTATGCACCAACATCCCACATTTTGTTCACTGATAGCTTATTTACTGACACACTAACCTCACAATTAGAGCCAAGTCCATATATATGTGGAGACAACTATATGTACCCACATCCTACATTTAGTTCCCTGAAAGATTATTTACTGGCACACTAAGCTCACAATTAGAGCCAAGTCCATATATATGTGGAGACAACTATATGCACCAACATCCCACATTTTGTTCACTGATAGCTTATTTACTGACACACTAACCTCACACTTATAGCCAAGTCCATATATATGTGGAGACAACTATATGTACCGACATCCCACATTTTGTTCACTGAAAGCTTATTTACTGGCACACTAACCTCACACTTTGAGCCAAGTCCATATATATGTGGAGACAACTATATGTACCAACATCCCACATTTTGTTCACTGAAAGCTTATTTACTGACACACTAACCTCACACTTATAGCCAAGTCCATATATATGTGGAGATAACTATATGTACCGACATCCCACATTTTGTTCACTGAAAGCTTATTTACTGGCACACTAACCTCACAATTAGAGCCAAGTCCATATATATGTGGAGACAACTATATGTACCAACATCCCACATTTTGTTCACTGATAGCTTATTTACTGACACACTAACCTCACACTTATAGAGAAGTCCATATATATGTGGAGACAACTCTATGTACCGACATCCTACATATTGTTCACTGAAAAGTTATTTACTGGCACATCAGTTGATTTGAAAATATTGTTTGTCATAATGTTATTATAACAGCCGAGATGATGTGCTCAATACATTCAAGGACCCCCGAGTGGTGTTCAATTCATAATTAAGAGTAATTAAAGGGAGACAATCCTCTCGCTCAGATTACAGAACATGAGCCAACAGCCAAGATGATGTGCTCAATACATTCAAGGACTACCGAGTGGTGGTCAATTCATAATTAAGAGTAGTTAAAGGGAGACAATCCTCTCACTCAGATTACAAAACATGAACCAACAGCCGAGATGGTGTGCTCAATACATTCAAGGACTACCGAGTGGTGTTCAATTCATACTTAAGAGTAATTAAAGGGAGACAATCCTCTCACTCAGATTACAGAACATGAGCCAACAACCTAGGTGATGTGCTCAATACATTCAAGGACTACCGTGGGGTGGTCAATTCATAATTAAGAGTAGTTAAAGGGAGACAATCCTCTTACTCAGATTACAGAACATGAGCCAACAAGTAAGATGATGTGCTCAATACATTCAAGGACTACCGTGTGGTGTTCAATTCATAATTAAGAGTAGTTAAAGGGAGACAATCCTCTCACACAGATGACAGAACATGAGCCAACAGCCAAGATGATGTGCTCAATACATTCAAGGACTACCGAGTGGTGGTCAATTCATACTTAAGAGTAGTTAAAGGGAGACAATCCTCTCACTCAGATTACAGAACATGAGCCAACAGCCAAGATGATGTGCTCAATACATTCAAGGACTACCGAGTGGTGTTCAATTCATAATTAAGAGTAATTAAAGGGAGACAATCCTCTCGCTCAGATTACAGAACATGAGCTGCCGTTGTTACACTATACAGCTAGGTATTAAAAGTAAAATTGGGTGCATAATATAGTTGCCTGCTCATGTTTCCAGATATTTATAAACAATGCTTATATTTTCCAGGAGAGAGACAAGTTATTCTTGACCAGAGGTGTGATATTTGAGCTAGTACAGGCTCTAAAGTTTAAATCCACCTTACCAGATGAAAACTGGCTTTTATTAGCTCAGGTGAGTCTATTCCTGTGTAAAACAGGAGTTATTCATCTTTTCTAACAGCATTAGTAGGTGTAGTTGTTTTTCTGTACAGTCGATGACCTTCAGTTAGTCATAAATACATTAGTCGAATTACGGCATGTAGAGAAGTCTCGTGAGCATTTTATATTTGTTTTTTTTCTCCAGTTTGTGATTCTGGATGCTGATGGCACCATTTGTCCCTCCCCTATCATTGAGGATATGATGAGTATTTATCACTCCCATGCTCATGCCTTGATCAGCACATCAGCTGCAGAGTGTATGAGACAACACCTTACAGACTGTATGGAGTTTATTGCTGACCTTCATACACTCACAAAAGTCAAGGTAATGTGCAAAAGTAACGTTTTGTAAATCAAGTGATATTATATATCTTTTGTTTTTGTTTTCAAGGGATGTCACCAATGAGGACAAATTTAATTTTGAATACAATTGACGCTTTCAAATTCAAATTGGTCCTGGTGTCTGGACAATTCTTGTAAATTTATCCTTCTCTCTTGTGTGGATTTAATACTGAATTGACTAATCGCCACCTGTCAATCAAATACTTTTTTAACCAATCAAATGCTGCTTTGACCTGCTTTGACCCGCCATTTTACCCTACACTTATTGACCTTTTGGATCAAGTGCCGTGGACACATTTTTAAATCAACTGAATATACAGTTCCTAGGGACTTTTTGCCAGCTAAGCATTTTAAAATGTTTTAAAATATTTATATCGTGATTATCGTCGATTATCGTATTGTCAAAAACTTCTCATAAATATTCTTTAGATATCTTAACTTTTGTTAACATCCATTATCGGGTATAACACCAGTGACATCTAAAGGGAGTGGCTAACGTACAGTCAACGATTGGTCAATTGTTTCAAAGAATTATCGGGTATAACACCAGTGACATCTAAAAGGAGTGGCTAATTTACTGTCAGCAATTGGTCAATTGTTTCAAAGACCTCAATAAGAATTATATTGAAAACAAAGATTAGCGGGTAGAACACCAGTGACCTCTAAAGGGGAGTGGCTAATGTACAGTCAGCGATTGGTCAATTGTTTCAAAGGCCTCAATAAGAATTATATTGAAAACAAAAATTGCTTTTCATTTTGAAAATATTTCTCAAATTTATGACAAAATATTTATTTTGAAGGAGTCCAGTCTTAATTGTTGGAAGTCAGCCCAAGTTAAATTGTAAAGCTAATTTTCTCTTAAAAACAATTTAAAAAAAAAAAAAGTAAGAATCTAGTTCTGTCAAATCCAATTTCAACATAGAAGTGACATCTGTATAGCCTAACAGCTAATTTGTTGTAAAAGTCAACATAAAAACCTCTAATTATTATAAATACAAGCCATGAATCCACACTTGCTAACTATTGAAATGACACAAAATAACTGTTGTTTTTCTCTCAGCCCATCAATTAATTTTCTTTGTTTGAAAGTGAATGAAGATGAACCATTGATCAACAGTTTCCAATGTATACTAACATTTCCTTGAAATAACTATTTGAAACGTCAGTTTTACCACTTCCTTTTTCAGGTTTAATCACCAATACAATATTGATCACATTTCGCAGTCCAGACTGACAGTATGTTTGTTTATTTTATTTGTTTGATTGGGGTTTAATGTGTACTCAAGGGTATTGTCTATTTCACACAGCCTAATTAAGATGGTAAACTGGGAGGACCCCTCGTATAAACCTCCACCGTCCTTACCAGAGCCACATCATGTGACTTATTAATATACCTGATGGACTCACACGCTGCCACATAGCCACGGCCGCATGCAACCGACAATATGAAATCTTATAATAATTCATGAAACAGTTTATATTTATTTTGACAGAATAACATGAAAGGAGGGAGTACCAGTCTTAATGAAGATACATTGGGAAGTCAGCTAAAATCTGCTCTTGCCCAGTATATCGCCCTGGAGATCAGTAAGGGTAACGGAAGAGACAGCCGAGCCATCACTCGTTACCTTCCATGGTTGTATCATCCACCATCCGCAATGCAACAAGGGTAAGTGGTAGCCCCCGACATAAAAAAGACTCTTGATAACTACACAAATTCCGTCTCAATCCTTCCCAACAATCTCCCCATGTTAAGTTTTTTCCAGTGGTCAGAAACTGAAAACTTTTGAAGGACAGAATACTGCCTGTTGCAAGCATTAGGTATCTTCTGTCACATGTAAGAAATACAAACATTTTGACCCCTGGAAACAGGTACCTATCTGGACAGTTCTTTGTTTAAATCATCCAACAATCCAGATTGACCTAATCTCTCTACATTTAAGCAAAGTAGTACTTCTGTTTGAAGGTCTAATATTTCATTATTTCCAAAGGCTGTTGTTGACATGGTAAAAGTTAAGCTGCAGGCTAATAGGAACCTGATGTATTTGTTGTATCCTGTTCTATAGAGACACATTTTGTGCCTGGTGATTGGCCTCTATAATGTCATTGTAGTAGCCTGTGTTATATAATGGTAATTTATCTCACCCATTGGTGTCATCATATGAGGGAAATGATGGGTAATATAACAAACATTATTTTGATGGTAAATTCTTTAGTGCCCAATTACTACTCTGATAGAATTCTCACAAATATTTCATTTCAGTACCAAAGAGTTTATAGATTGTGTTGGTCACATACGCTTACTGGCCTGGTTGTTGATTGGTTCTCTCACACATACGGCCCTGACTGATGGTACCGCCCCTATCGTGTGTCAACCAATCCCAATGGAGGCAAGTTCTCAGATAGCTGATCATGTGATGGTCATCATGACAGGCTTTGCAGAGCAGTCAAAGGTTAGTCTGATTAAAAACAAAGTTTCAGAATCAGAGTTTTATTGATGTAATGTGTGAAAATACAATGACCTGTTTATCAAGAAAATCTCAAAGGTGAATTTTTGATTGAAAACTAATTGATTATCACAAGAAAGGAACATGGGAATTTCTTATGTTGTAGTAAAATTTAGTTAATACTGACTCTCTTATAATCTACTTTTTGTTTGTTTCAGAGAATGTCAGCCTGTTTTCTATTTCGGATAGGAAATTGTTGAATAGAACTGCTCTCACAAAACTTTGATAACAAATTTTAAATAAGACTTCTCTTTTTGTTTTGACAGACGTCCGTGTTACACATGTCTTCCTTGTTCCATGCCTTCATTCTTTGTCAGGTAATGATTTTGTAGTAGACATTCGGTAGTATGTTTTATTAGACTTTCGCTAGTATGTTGTAGTAGACTTTTGCTAGTATATTTTATTAGACTTTCACTAGTACGTTTTTTACCCTTTCGCTAGTATGTTTTTTAGACTTTCACTAGTATGTTTTTTTTAGACTTTCACTAGTATCTTTCAAGTATAGTCAAGGACTAGAGGAACATTGACTTCCTATCATTACAAATCATCACATTTTATGGTTGTTTTGTAATGTCTTGTAAGTGAAATGCCTTTAAGTACAGTGTTTAACCCTAATCAATCATATATATACTACTTGAAGTTTTAAATTATTGTGCTTTTAATTTTCCTAACCACGGTATTTATTTTGTGACGCCAATATAATAAAATGCATCAGATGGATGGTAGATCATTTAATTGTGTCAGCTTTTGAGTAATTCATTTGCTGTTGTTTTCCCTGCTATGGATCACGATGCTCAGTTGTTTATTACTGATTGTGTTTGCAGCTGTGGACGATGTATTGTGAGTCGGCTGCTATCATGCACGCCCCAGGGAGCGAGTCTCATACTCTAGCTTCCAGTACCATCATGGACTTCTGGGCAAGAGTCACCCCAGGGGTTCTTCAACTACTCTCTCATTCTAAAGTGGTATGTATGTCTGATAACAGTTTGGGACTGAATATAGCACCTGAAAGTAGCTTTAAAAACTAATCAGTCAATTATCATAGATAATTAGACAACTTTCTACGAATCATCATTAACTATTTTTTAATGACGAACATTTCAATTATGGGACTAAATTTACATGTAACAAAGACTAAATTATTCTGCTAGATAACAGTTTAAAGACTTTATGACAAGACACCATTTAAGGCGCATTCTGGTATTTATTTCTCTTTGAAGAGTAGAATTAGAAGTTTCACTTATATGACGAAGGATTGTCCACTGCAGTATGATGGACAATCCACCTCTCTGTGGAATATAGGTATTAGAATTTGGCTTAAAGTTTTAATATCATAAAAGTAATCTGAATAGATTTTTGTGAATATTTAATCTGAATTACATATTCAGGATATGCTACTACAGAAAAATAAATATGTCTAGGATGGAGATTGAATATTGATAATAAACCAAAATCTACCAAGAGATTGTTTGTGTAATAAATTTAACGGAGCATACATGTACCCAGGATTTATACTTTGATCGCTTTGGGGCGATATTTTGAAAGCAGCTCAGTCTGTACACTTAAAACTGAGACGTCAGACATTGATGAAACCATTTAATCCTAGCTAATAAACAATGAACACCACTGAGCTCAATTGGCCCTCAGCCGTGGCTTAGTGGTTAGTGAGTGCGCTTTTCTAAAGCCTACTTTGATGTGCTGTTTACAGGATTGAGTCCGTCTGTCGACCCTCAGGTATATGAGTGAGTCACAAGATGTGGCTCCGGCAATCGTGTGGGTGGTTTTTACTAGGTTTTCACCTGGTTTGCCACTGTAATAGGGCAAGGAATAGTGTGAAGTGGACAATCCTTCGTCATATAAGTGAAATACCCTTGAGTAAGACGTTAAACCCTAATCAATCAAACAAACTCTGAGAACAATTTCACTGACAATCCAATAAGCAGGTAATGGAGCTCACCATAGGTTTAAAACAGTCAGAGTTTTATTTTCCAGGAAGTGAATGATGGTAAAAAGCAGGTGGTTTCTGTAAGTGCTATTAGAGATCAATGGATATAATTGTTTATGAGTACTTTATTTTGTTTTTGCTTGAGCTGCCACTATTTTTTAGAAGTTAAGTTTTTCAAGTATTGTTTATGTAACCGTTTACAGAAGAAACTTTTATATTCCTTTCTTCATTCATGTTTAGATTATGTAGAAAAGTTTTGTTTTTTTTAATTATGGCAAACATTTGAGGCCGCAAAGTCTTTAATTGAGTAGTTTAGTGCTGAAATCAAAATGGTAAATATTAATTGGTTGATATTTGTGGCCGGTGTTTCTGTTTGTAATGAAGAGACACAGGGCTAGTAAAGTTTGCATTAGCCCCGTCACACAGACACATGGGAATGTTTTGTGTTTACCTGATTCAATGACGTTAAAAAAGACAGACGTGCATCTAATATGTAACAATATGTTTTATTTTTCTATTTGAGTGTAACAGATTAAAATAAAATTGTTAGCTTTGGTATGAACTATATTGATTGTGATTATGGATAGATTGTGTTGTGTATGTAAACTGTGTACTGTCCTTTCGAACAAAGAGTCATGCGGCTTGTCTGATGCTGCACTCAGATACTCTCAGAGTTACGGGGCAGTATGATGCTAGTCTGGTTTAATTGTGTCCTGTGATTGTCCTCAGAGTTACGGGGCAGTATGATGCTAGCCTCGTTTAATTGTGTCCTGTGATTGTCCTCAGTGTTATGGGGCAGTATGATGTTAGCCTGGTTTAATTGTGTCCTGTGATTGTCCTCAGAGTTACTGGGCGGTATGATGCTAGCCTGGTTTAATTGTGTCCTGTGATTGTCCTCAGAGTTACAGGGCAGTATGATGCTACCCTGGTTTAATTGTGTCCTGTGATTGTCCACAGAGTTACGGGGCAGTATGATGCTAGCCTGGTTTAATTGTGTCCTGTGATTGTCCTCCTAGTTAAGGGGCAGTATGATGCTAGCCTGGTTTAATTGTGTCCTGTGATTGTCCTGTCATGTCTGTTTGTTGCTGGTGGTGTCAAAGGTGATTTCCTTAAGCCATTGTGCTGACATACAGTTGATATGAATGTAATCCCTATCAAAGAAAACAATCATCTTATGTGATCTGGGTCCGGTTGCTCAAAGCTCAGTTATATAAAGTTAATGGCTGGTTACACGACATTATACGACAATGAATTTCTATTCAGGGCGTAAATACAGTTTGTCAACTTCCGTATATTATTTGCTGTTTGGCTGAGGGCAGAATGTTCCATGTGCTGACATACTGCTTTATTTAGCACTTGAGAAACATTCATTATCCAATTGAGCAAAAGACTAAAGATTTTATGTTTTATCAAACAGAATTTATTTACAATCACCTATGTGTTAAGTGCAAGTCAGTTTGTTTAATAGCATTATTCCTAATGGTGAGTTTCACCAAGTTGAGTAAACTAACATCTCCAATAAAATATACACATGGATACCATTGACAATGGTTGTAAAGAAAACAAAATATTGAATCACCCTGTCTCCATGTGAATCTTTTATTGGAGTTGTAAGTTTACTCTATTCAGTTTGCTTGATTATTGTATATGAATGTGATACATGTAGTGTTCAACATGAATAATAGATCTATGGAGAAAAAGCCCTTGTTATATCTTTCTGTTGTATGAGAAACATTCTCTTTACCATTATATTTGTCTTCTCTGTTATTCTATAATTAAATCCTTGTATTCTCACATTTAAAATTGCTTGTACATGTACCTATAACAGACTGTTAAATGTCTTGAATACTGACTGATACTAGAGAGTTTTTTTACCAGCTTTTTCTTCACATTTAAGCTCTCTGACTAAGGGTAGTTTGTTTGAAAAGTAGCAATGCTCTCTTCATTCAGCACTGAAGGAAGATTAAGTTTTCTGTATTATCAAAACACCTAACATTTTATGGTTATATAAGTGAAATTTCGCGATTACAATTTTATAACTACACTTATTTACATATCAACTGTTCGGCAGTTAATGTCATAGTTTCTATTTTGACTTTGCATGACAGATATGTTGTGTCATGTGTCAACAATGGAATGATGTCATTCTATTTTATATCACATTTCGACCTCACCAGGTTTCATAGAAAACCTGGAAAATGTTTTCATTTAAGATTTTTCCTTCATATGAATAACAAGATATTGCACAGTGAAGTTTGAATATCAAAATGCTTCAAAGAATAGTTCACTGAATGCTGGGTGAGTTCAGTAATGTTAAGACATTGCTGAGGTAATCCATGACCTGTCCCATTCACAGTAAAATAGCATTGAACCCAGAGCAGTACATTACAGTTTATCAGTATATATATTTTGAATAAATGGAAAGAGAGAAAAATTTGCTTGTCTCCACCAGGATTCAAACCTGGGACCTTTGGGTTACAACCCCAGCTTATATATTAGTGGTTAGAAGAGCTTCAAGGCTATATTGAGGTGGTATTTCTATTACTCATCTGTTCTTTGGGCTCTGATATCTATTTTTGTTGTTGTTGTAGCTTGCTGAGATGGTAAACCTTCACTTTCTAAGTTTAATGGAAGCTTTGCAGGAATGTAATTCCTCTGTGTTATCTCAGGTAAGTTCTTTTGTGTGATAAACCCCAATCACTTAGTATGTACATCAGATGTGAAGGGGTTGTGTAAACCCTCAGGATTACAGTTATACGTTAGACAACAG
This sequence comes from Mopalia muscosa, assembly GCA_031763545.1. Classification (NCBI taxonomy): domain Eukaryota; kingdom Metazoa; phylum Mollusca; class Polyplacophora; order Chitonida; family Mopaliidae; genus Mopalia; species Mopalia muscosa. Next base: position 13,557 of record JARFOD010130401.1, read on the forward strand.
CACTAATGAGCTGATATTTCAGCTCAAAACAAGTGTTTTTGTATTGTTATAAATAAATAATAATTAAGTAAAACATTGAAAGCAGTCACAGATTACATGTTCAACATTTACACAAAGAAAAAACGATTCTAACTATGTCTTAGCAAATCATCCATAGATTTTCAGTTACAGATGTTAAAGTGTGTACGTGACACTGCAATTTCTTTTTAGCCCACAGTCATTCTGACTGTGGGCTATTCTCATCACTCTCCGTGGTCCGTCCGTCCGTCCGTCCGTCCGT